>JASANB010000782.1:0-13456 GCA_030248155.1 Sabatieria punctata | reverse complement strand
GAGTGCGCGATGCGCCTAGGTGGTGGGTGGGGGTCAGAAAGGCCGTCAAATACGTCATCGTATAAAATTTGATTTATTCAAAAAGGTAACGGGTTACCATGCTGACATAGCTACAGTACTCTGCTAGACTGATCGATATTTTTGCTTACGAATTGCTGTGATATATTTCAATCAATTCCATACTGGTGTATATATTGATCAGTGTCTATGGTTAATCAATTGTGACCGGACATGGGGACTCGGTCTAATGCAGTCGTGTGTGCAGGGAATTGTCCGGTTCATTCATAACCGCTACCGGCCGAAAAGGGGCGGACGATAAAAAGGCAACCATTTTTATTTCCCGCGAGATTGCCGACTGCCAAGGAAATTGAGTTTGGGCTTGAAAGTTGGAGTCGGTTCCCCCGCAGACTGGCTGAGCTGCTGCCTCAAATGAGCTCATTTAGAGTGACTGTAGGTGATTAGAGCTCGAGACAATGCGTTTAGAGGTAGTTTGCCTATCCAATTTTCATCAGGATCTTTGGTTCGGACGCAATCGACTGTGGCGGTGCCTGTCTCTTAGATTTCTGCCACTGAATAGGAAGCAATTTTGGTGTCAGGGATTATTAACTTGCCGATCGTTTCGTGTGTGGTCGAAATTTGTTTGCCTTGGCTACGAGTGAGCGCTATAAATCGTAACCGGGAGCCTAGTCGTAAGACATCTTCGTCTTCTGATCATCCGTTTCCATAGGGTAACGTAACCTTCTCTTTCCTATAGAAACTGTAGCCCAATTTCTTTGCAACAAAGCTGCGTCAGAAATTAGGCGCATGATAAGTTTTGAAAATGAGTCAACCATCAATTATTTGATAAGAGAATTTCAGATGGCTTTCCAAATGATCGCTATTTGGTGGTCGCGTTTATACGGAAAAACCCGGCATATACAGTACCCTGGTACATATCCATAGATATTGTAGGTTGTCAAAAATATGCAGAATCGCCTCTTTTGTTTGAGACAAGTCATCGCATAAAAGTGGTTTCTAATCATAGGAGAGATGTTTAATGAGAAGTTAGGCTAACATCGATATTAATTACCCTCATTAATCATTCAGTCAGATCGAGTCTACTGATTATTGTTCATATCGCGCACGGCAAGTCCGGAGGCGTCTACCTAGCTATCAAACCTAATTTAGTTTGTCATCTAGAGGTTTTGCATTGCTCAGATCATATTGGCCTGCTCGGACTTTTATGAGTACGTAGATTAATTTGTTATTACAGCTGCCTGGCACTGGTTCGTAAGGTAGAAGTACATTGTAGTTTTCCTATGCGAGTTCTAGCCTCATTCGATGGCCGGTTAACTTATTAGTCTTACGAGATGATTGAGTGTAGGAAACTAAGCCACTCTAGGGTTGGACAACTCCAGCAGAGTACACGCGATATGCACTCCGACCACAATTACTCATGTAAAAGCATGAGGTGTCAGTTTTACTTTGACAGTAACTACTGTATCGGCCCAACTATATTACAGTACTGTAGATACTGAAAACGCTTGACTGTGATCATGAAATTGTGAATCTGCAATCGGTTCAATAGAAGCACTGACCATCATTTCTCTAATATCTATCTATCTACATACAGGCCTTTTTTGCAGTAGCCATGAAGTACTCAGTGGTGTTGGTTCTCGCTATAGCCTTACAGGTCAATTGTGACCGTGATCAAGACGAGAAACGCTTGCCGGTACTGTTTAGATTTCAGAGCACATTTCATAGAAAGATTGAATCTATGTAGCATGTGCACTTTCTATGGCAGTGCACATGCTACTGCCATAGAAACTTTGTTAGTTGCGCTAGATTACGTACCTATAGTATTGTGAGAGCCAGGGGCCAATCTCTCACCTAAACCGTTTTACAAACAAAATCCTACAAGTTGGTAAAAATTTTACAAATGTTACAAATTCCGCTCTCACCTGACAAACAAGAGGTACGATAAACATCTGTAAATTTCTGACAAACTGATATGATTTTTACAAAGCTTTTAAAAATTTTACAAACGGCGCGAACTGCACTCTCTCACCTTACAAATATTTGTCCTGACAAGTCTTGTAATTGTCGGAGGCGTTTACAAATTTGTCAGCGGCCGTATGGTTGCTTAAAAATGAGTTCATCCTAAAGTTGGCGGCAAGCGGAAATCTGATGGCGTCAGAACGACCGGACCGTCACTGACCACGCACCAAAAATAGCCTCCTGTTCAAAATTGACGAGAACGAAGCAACTTTGTCCGGAAAGTTCAGTGCTGGAGCCAGAAAAGAAAAAAGTCGGAGTTTGGACATACTAATGACTGGTGCTCTGTGCTGATCAGAACTGGCAGATCAACTGGCAAGAGTCAGTTGACAGGTCGGCAATAGAAAGAAAGACATAGACGGCTGAGATTCGCCTACTATCAAAGAACTCTTTATGTACAGTAGACACAAATAACGAACTGCTGGTGCTGGCAGAACAAGAAAATAAATACAGAAATACAAGCTTTCGTGTTAGCATTAGCACCGCACACAACAGACATGGGCAAAGGGAAGGCTGAGGAACGACCATGACCTACCCCCTCAGGCCCACTTTACGCCCCCTCAGAAATTTGTGGTAGATTTTTGTATAAAAATAAAAAGTGAATAAATGTGAATAGGTAAATGAGCTCAAAATAGCTACTCTACCCTATTTTAACAAAAAATAAGCCAACAAACCTTTACTTAGCCAAAAATCGGCCCTTCTTACTCATCACCCCCTCGCTGCCCCTACACCCATCCGCTTCAGGATTTCTTTATTCACCCCTCAGCCAAAATGCTAAAGCCCATGTCTGACCGCACACATGGGAAGTGAATCAAGCTTCTGGAACTGTCCCATAATTTGTTGGCTCAGGTCCGGTCGGATCGGAAAGCAGACAGTATCATCAAATGGCTGTTCGTTCATTAGGCGAACAGTTTCATGCATGTAGCGCCAGACAGACCGCTCAGAAGGCCGAAAGACATCGCTGTAAGTCTGTAGAAACCGCTCGCAGCAAGGAAACGCAAGCAAATATGCTACCGGTCGTTTGGAGAACGGGATTTTGTGGCAAAACGGTTCCACTGCATTCTTGAATGAACGTTGTTAAAGTAGCCACCCAATTACTTCGGCGTTCGAGCGAAATCGGCACGTAGCATTCAGCCCATCGAATGTAGAGCTATTACTTGGCCTATACAGCCTTTTTCTTCTTCTGCGGAGGCGAATTCTCGTCATAACTGTCACTTAACACCATTTCTCACTCGACTGTATCACGCAAAATCGCGTGATAATTTTGTTACAAACTTTGTCAGATTATTTCAAATCTTTGTAAGGTGAGAGAGTGAGTTTTGTAAAATCGCTCTCTCACCTTGATAAAATCGTTTGTGTTTGTCAGAAAATGTTTGTAATTCTGCTGACAAACTTTGTAAGGTGAGAGAGCGGATTTGTTAGCTTTGACAAATTTCTCTACAAATACAAATGATTTTACAAAATTTTGTGAGGTGAGAGATTGGCCCCAGGGGCCAATCTCTCACCTTACAAACCGTTTTACAAACAAAATCCTACAAGTTGGTAAAAATTTTACAAATCTTACAAATTCCGCTCTCTCACCTGACAAACAAGAGATACGATAAACATCTGTAAATTTCTGACAAACTGATATGATTTTTACAAAGCTTTTAAAAATTTTACAAACGGCGCGAACTGCACTCTCTCAGCTTACAAATATTTGTCCTGACAAGTCTTGTAATTGTCGGAGGCGTTTACAAATTTGTCAGCGGCCGTATGGTTGCTTAAAAATGAGTTCATCCTAAAGTTGGCGGCAAGCGGAAATCTGATGGCGTCAGAACGACCGGACCGTCACTGAAAACGCACAAAAAATAGCTTCCTGTTCAAAATTGAAGAGAACAAAGCAACTTTGTCCGGAAAGTTCAGTGCTGGAGCCAGAAAAGAAAAAAATCGGAGTTTGGACATACTAATGACCGGTGCTCTGTGCCGATCTGGAGGCAAGAGTCAGTTGACAGGTCGGCAATAGAAAGAAAGACATAAACGGCTGAGATTCGCCTACTATCAAAGAACTCGTTATGTACAGTAGACACAAATAACGAACTGCTGGCAGAACAAGAAAATAAATAAACAGAAATACAAGCTTTCGAGTTAGCATTAGCACCGCACACAACAGACATGGGCAAAGGGAAGGATGAGGAGCGACCATGACCTACCCCCTCAGGCCCACGCCCCCTCAGAAATTTGTGGTAGATTTTTGTATAAAAATAAAATGTGAATAAATGTGAATAGGTAAATGAGCTCAAAATAGCTACTCTACCCAATTTTAACGAAAAATAAGCCAACAAACCTTTACTTAGCCAAAAATCGGCCCTTCTTACTCATCACCCCCTCGCCGCCCCTAACCCCATCCCGTTCAGGATTTCTTTATACACCCCTCAGCCAAAATGCTAAAGCCCATGTCTGACCGCACACATGGGATAAGTGAATCAAGCTTCTGGAACTGTCCCATAATTTGTTGGCTCAGGTCCGGTCGGATCGGAAAGCAGACCAGTCTCATCAAATGGCTGTTCGTTCATTAGGCGAACAGTTTCATGCATGTAGCGCCAGACAGACCGCTCAGAAGGCCGAAAGACATCGCTGTAAGTCTGTAGAAACCGCTCGCAGCAAGGAAACGCTAGCAAATACGCTGCCGGTCGTTTGGAGAACGGGATTTTGTGGCAAAACGGTTCCACTGCATTCTTGAATGAACGTTGTTAAAGTAGCCATCCAGTTACTTCGGCGTTCGAGCGAAATCGGCACGTAGCATTCAGCCCATCGAATGTAGAGTTATTACTTGGCCTATACAGCCTTTTTCTTCTTCTGCGGAGGCGAATTCTCGTCATAACTGTCACTTAACACCATTTCTCACTCGACTGTATCACGCAAAATCGCGTGATAATTTTGTTACAAACTTTGTCAGATTATTTCAAATCTTTGTAAGGTGAGAGAGTGAGTTTTGTAAAACCGCTCTCTCACCTTGATAAAATCGTTTGTATTTGTCAGAAAATGTTTGTAATTCTGCTGACAAACTTTGTAAGGTGAGAGAGCGGTTTTTGTTAGCTTTGACAAATTTCTCTACAAATACAAATGATTTTACAAAATTTTCTGAGGTGAGAGATTGGCCCCAGGGCTGTTAGTTGGTTTTTTCCTCATAATTTTCTTTTTTTTCTGAAAAAAAGGGCGAAGGCCTCGGAAAAACTAAAATGCGGAAAAAGCTCAAGCAAGTTTTCAAATCAAATAGGCACAGTAACTTTATAAATTAGTTTCAAATATTTTGAATAGATGGTAATAGAAGGTTAGGTTTCCAAACGTTTCCATTAAAACTTAGCTGTTTTTGCCAAAAAACATCGGTGCCACTTTCAGGCAACTTTTGTTATATTGTATTGAATCATGAGAAAAGTTTGGAGTTTACAAACAGAACAGGTGAAGGTATGTAAATTCCCGAGAAAGGAGACCAAGAGGCCGTTCATAAACGACGGCATTCCAAAATTCCGATTTTTGCATACGATTCAAATAGTGAACAATTTAGAAATGTAGCTATAAATGCAATAGTGGATTCCTCCTGCTAATGGTCGGAGGAGTTTTTCTGGGGGCCTATCACCTACAGTATACGTCGGAAGGTTGACAGGCTACGGTACGGCAAAGTACGGTTTCAAGGCTATTTTTGCAGACTCGGATGAGTGACGACCAAGTGTGGAAGTACGCCAACGAATTGTTGCAACTGGAAAGACTGGGCAACCAAGAAAAACGGTTCGACGCTGCGCCCAGCAAAAAGTTCGACGCCAAGAGAATTTTCGACTTCAAGCGCTTCGATGCCGGCGCTCTGCGCAAAAAGTTCGACGCCTCGGCCGAGGAAAAGCGCTTCGACGCCGGACAGAAGAAGAAAAAGTTCGACGCGGCTCCTTCGAAAAAATTTGACGTCAAACGCTTCGACGCTGGGTTACGCAAGAAATTCGACGTGAAGCGTTTTGACGCGGCGCCCTCGAAGAAGTTCGACGTGAAACGATTTGACGTCAAGAGGGCCGAACAAGAGGCTGAGGAAATGGGGAGCGACGCTAACGACCGAGCCTTGATGCAGCTGCTGTTGTTGGACCGGGCTCTCAAAGAACAACAGAACGGAGAATTTTGAACACAACCGAAGCTATAAATTCTGAGGTTACTACTGGTGGTACACATTTCCAGAGCATAAATGTACAGTTATATAAGCACACACCGACTGCGTTTATTTATTGTGTGATTTGGAGTCAACCAACTTTAGCATTCATGTAACAGGTCATCCGTCGATGGAGAGGGGCGGAAAAATCGCTAATTTGGTCTCAAATACATACAACTGTTTCACAGTTTGATTCTAGCAGTTTTGAAATCTAAAGCAACGGTAAAATTTGCTGAAAAATTACTTGCCAGAAAAATCGGAGAGGGAGGGTCCCTATCGGGGTCTGGCTGAAGTCGGGTGAGGGCAGATCCCCCGGAGCCCCTGTTAATCGGAGGGGGAGGGTCCCTTATCGGGGTCTGGCTTAGGTCGTGTGAGAGCAGATCCCCCGGAGCCCCTGTTACCTGTATGGACTTCAGTACAACGTACGTACATAGAGCAAATACGTACGACACCACAGTTTACAGTTGTAGATTCGATTGCTGTATCTTACGATTACCTGTTGTCTATTTCAGTGCTAGAGCGTTCTGCAAGAGTAACTGTGTGGTAGGTAGCGTACGTACATGTACGACAGTGGACAGCGGCAGTCACACGTACTGTTATTTTAATAGTGAAATTTTATTTTAATTTAATATTAATATAATAGAACTAGCCGATTTTAGTTTTAATTTAATATTAAGAGTCAGTCTCTGAACCGATCGAGTCTTGGCCCTTTGCCCTATTCAGACCCAAAATTGAAAGTTGGGCGTAGAGGGCTGAAAGTTGGAACACTAAAACATATTGACAAGTTATCAATGACCTGCAAAGAATTTCCAGATTCGACGCTCCACGCTCGAGATATGGCCTTCTAAAAATCGGCCCGCTTAACTATGGGCCCAAAATTTCGATATCGAATTTCTGACTTGCTGATCGGAATTCAGACCTAACAAACGGGGTTTTTGCGTAACTTTTTGAGTAGTTTAAGAATCTTTTACTAAATTTCATTTTTGGAAAAAAATTTTTTTTCGTCCCCCTATCGGGGGGCATAACTCGTCTGGAACCCCCCTAGACCGTTCTTTTTATTTCAGATTATTGTAGCGCTATATCTTAGCTACACGCCGGTGTAAAACATTACCGGCTACCGGACGGCAAACACTGAAATATTTGCGTTCAAAAATTAAAAATGCCACATTTTGCATGTTTCACTGGGGTACATAAATTTCCAACTTAAAGTTCTAGCTTACTAATTGGACTTGAATTCTAAAAATTGATGTCCAAGCTATACTTTTTGAGTAGTTTAAGAATCTTTCATTGAATTTCATTTTTGGAAAAAAAATTCCCCCCCCCCTATCGGGGGCATAACTCGTCTCGAACCCCCCTAGACCGTTCTTTTTATTTCAGATTATTGTAGCGCTATATCTTAGCTACACGCCGGTGTAAAACATTACGGGCTGCCGGACGGCAAACACTGAAATATTTGCGTTCAAAGATTAAAAATGCCACATTTTGCAAATTTTTGGTCACAGTGAAACATGCAAAATGTGGCATTTTTAATTTTTGAACGCAAATATTTCAGTGTTTGCCGTCCGGTAGCCGGTAATGTTTTGCACCGGCGTGTAGCTAAGATATAGCGCTACAATAATCTGAAATAAAAAGAACGGTCTAGGGGGGTTCCAGACGAGTTATGCCCCCCGATAGGGGGGGGGTGAAAAAAATTTTTTTTCCAAAAATGAAATTCAATGAAAGTTTCTTAAACTACTCAAAAAGTACAGCTTAGACATCAATTTTTAGCATTCAACTCCAATTGGTATGGAGTTGAAAATTTTTGGGCACAGTGAAACATGCAAAATGTGGCATTTTTAATTTTTGAACGCAAATATTTCAGTGTTTGCCGTCCGGTAGCCGGTAATGTTTTACACCGGCGTGTAGCTAAGATATAGCGCTACAATAATCTGAAATAAAAAGAACGGTCTAGGGGGGGTTCCAGACAAGTTATGCCCCCCGATAGGGGGACGAAAAAAAATTTTTTTTTCCAAAAATGAAATTTAGTAAAAGATTCTTAAACTACTCAAAAAGTTACGCAAAAACCCCGTTTGTTAGGTCTGAATTCCGATCAGCAAGTCAGAAATTCGATTTCGAAATTTTGGTCCCATAGTTAAGCGGGCCGATTTTTAGAAGGCCATATCTCGAGCGTGGAGCGTCGAATCTGGAAATTCTTTGCGGTGGTTACATAACCTATCAAGACGTATTAGTCCTCCAACTTTGAGCCCTCCACACCAAAGTTTCATTTTTGGGTCTGAATACTGAAACTCGATCGGTTCAGAGACTGGCTCTTAATATAATAGTCCCCTGTTAGTTTTAATTTAGATTTAATATTAATACTATTAAATAACAATTTTAATAGTATTTTAATAGCATTTTAATAGTAGATTCTAAAATGAACTTAAAAAGTTTTGGACACACTTTAGCGAATTGGTGAAACAACATCTTTTGCTTGAAATTGCTAGTGTAAGTTGAAAATTTAATCAGAGATCCAACTTGGAAGCAATTTTCTCTGTAAATTCATGACCATTCTTTCTTAAAATGACTTTGTCTGAACATGGTTTTAAGCATACATGTAACAGAGGAGTGTCAGTCTGGGGGTCTGCCCCCCACTCGAGTTAGGCCAGACCCCCCGGATGGGGACCGCTCCCTCGAGACGACTTTTCCGACCCCCATTCCGATTTTTCTCGCAAGTAATTTTTTGAGCAAATTTTTGTGATTTTCTGCATTTTCAGACACAAAAATTGCCAAAATCGCCTGTAAAACAGCACTTTTTAGCTGTATTTCACCCCAAATTAGCGTTTCTTGACGATTTTAGCCGAAAAATTGCGTTTTTTTGCGATTTTTGAGCGTTTTTTAGTCCCCAACCACCTCCCAAAATTGGGCTCAGACGCCCCACCAACCGGGCCGGCGCCAGACCCACCAACCCCGTTCCCCGTCCGCAGATGACCTGTTAAGATATTCGAAATTGCATTCGAACAGAACCTAGGCATTAAAATTTGAAAGTAAAAATAGTTAAGTTTGAAAATATTGATGCATAGTTATAGAGACATTTTTGACAGGAAAAGACTGTTACATAGGTTATTGAGTAAATTAAGGTCCTTTTGTCATTCATGCCTACAGTATTACTGAGAAAAGTTACACAGTTTCCAAGATTCGAGATTCAGAGAGCTGTCAGACACCTTCAATTTTCATCATTTTCTGAGGTAAAATTCTGATAAAATTCTAGTATTGTAGGTAACTCCTTCATTGTCAAACAAGGTCAAACTATTAAAATGCTATTAAAATACTATTAAAAATAAATTTTAATATTCAGCCTCTCTTTGTATTTTTAATTTAATTTAATATAATAGTAGGCCCTCTATTTTAATATTAATATAGATTTAATACTATTAAAATGGCACTATTAATAATAGTTTTATTTTAATATATATTAAAATAACAGTAGTCACACGTGGTGCAAGATCTCGGTTAATGCACTGCTTTCGGACAGTCCTATTTTGTAATCCGTTCCACAATCCCGCTTAAGCCCACCCACGCTATGCATTAGAGACTGGTGTGAACCTTGAGAGACCAACTAAAATAACGCACGTAAGAAGCGCGTAGGTGTGGCAGCACAAATATCCAATCTTGGACGTCAAGTGGAACATACAAATTTCATCAAGCCCTATAGTCCGTGTAATGACATCTGCGCACGCCACCGTGGCTGGTTTACATTTCTGCTCTGAGTAATTTTCTAGTCATTCTACAGGTAATCGACCATCAACTTTGCCTATGTTTTTTCCAAATGCAATCCATTTCCTGTGATTTAGATATTGTACAGTAGGTATTGTATCTACGTAGGGAACGAAAAGCTTTTTGCTTAACCAGGTTCATTATTCACATTTTGTCTAAGCTCTCAACAGTGTATTTGCTTAGCGGGGTCTCTGAAATTAGATGCTCGGTGGCGGGCGGAGAAAACAAAACGGAAATAGGCCAAATTGCGAGCAGAGAGTCGAGGGAATTTGGATGACATACGGATAAGGCAAGCAGCCATTCGGCGCCAGAATTCCATTAGAGCTCTAGGCGGCTAATAGCCCACAGTGCTCCGATCGAAATTACACCTTGTCCAGCCTACCACTCATCTGAACTGTTGTTTAGACCATGTTTGGAGCGGTGGCACTCGGGTGTCTTCTCTTCCTTCACTCAGTCTGCTTTTCCGTCGGAGCAAGTCTAGAGGTAACCAAGTAACTCATTTTAGACAGCGAGAAAGTAGCATCTGATCGCAG
Source organism: Sabatieria punctata (assembly GCA_030248155.1). Classification (NCBI taxonomy): domain Eukaryota; kingdom Metazoa; phylum Nematoda; class Chromadorea; order Araeolaimida; family Comesomatidae; genus Sabatieria; species Sabatieria punctata. The sequence continues at coordinate 2,965 of JASANB010000782.1, read as the reverse complement.
TAGGTCTGTTCAGCAATTTTGTCAAGTCTGTCTAAATGAACTTCTTTCAATCAGAAAGAAATAGTCAGGCGCAGATAAAGCAGAAAGGAGAATTTAGAAATAAAAGACTAACACTCTTCATTCAGACACTGAAAAACCGAGCAGCGTTCTGGAACGACTTTTTGGAAGACAAAAGAGCAAACGAAAACTTCGAAGTACCGGCCGACCAAAGCATTGATTACGATAACTTCCATAATTGGCTTGGATATTAGTGGGACACAACACAAAATTCTTTGGTCTGCTACTGCTTCTGATTACTTTTCTTTACAAGATCAGTGCTGACAATAAACTCAATCAATTATTGAGGTTTCTATACTGCAAAGTCTGTCAGCACATAGGGTCTTCTTTCTGTTCGCAGAGCGCAAGCACAAGTGGCCCAAGCGATTTAACGCATTTATGCGGTCCTCCAACAATTTTGCGGTCAGAATCAAAGTCAAAGCAAGTTTGGGGCAACACGAACATAGTGAAAAGAAAAGAGTACAGTAGGTACACGACACGACATGCTCATACTTCGCTAAAACGGGAGCTACCGTAGTAACCTCAATTTACGGCTCCCTTGCTTGAACTAAGCCTAAGCCTGAACATAAGCCATCTGAACAGAAGCACACAGCACAAGGCTAACTAAGGCTGCGTCTAGAATTCCGTCGCAGCCTTTCTATATTTTCGATTACCGGACACTTTATTAAAATTACTCGTTAACATGCGACCAAGTCAGCCGACATACTCCTACGCTACTGCATTGTACAGTACGTAGTTATGTAGCTCCCAGGATATAGATAAGCGATCTACCAGTTTGTCTACGTTTACTAAACCAAAACGTGTAGTCAGTCAAAGTTCTTCCAGCCGCCAAAGCCGGCAGCCAGTTGCTCGGCCACAGCTAAGGTGAGTCTGTCGTTGTTGAGTGCCGCCACTACTTGTATTCCCTGTGGCACACCGTCCTCGTCAACACCCAACGGACACTGAGTGACCGGCAGACCGAGAGAGTTGAAGATGGCTGTGTATATGAAGTTGAATGGCTGGAACAGAGGCAACCGGTGGTAGGACGGAGCCACCGGATGGGAGGGAAACAGTAAGACGCCGTCCTCTCTCAGTAGATCGTTGATTTCTGTCTGTAGTCGCTCTCTAAGGGCTGTCAGCTCAGGGCTGCGAGGAGCGGTATCGACGCTGTCGCAGAGCATCATGAAGACCAACGGAAACGTGTGCTTCGACTGGCCAAACATCCACCGGCCAAATTCGCTCCAAGGGTTGATGGTTGCTTTGAAGTCTGTGATTTCTTTGTTTCGAGGTTGACTTGCCGGGTCGTTCACATCGTTTAGGAAGATGTCAACTGCTTTGTGCAGCTTTGGGTTGTCCACTCGGTGGCAACACACCTCCAACTCTTTCTCCAGGTAATCCACTACCTGAATAGAATGTAAGTTGACTGTACCGAACGTATACTACACGCAAGTTGCAACACACTATAAGATAATAAGATAAATTACCGTCTCTAAGACTTTTTTGACCGGTTTGAGCAGTTTGCAAACATAACCAGTGCGTATACCATCCATGTAGAAATAACGCAATTTCTTCAAATCAACCTAAAAAGCCACGTTCTCTGCTTGGATATCTTTAATTTCAGAGACTCTCTAGCTTTCTACTAACAAAATTTCAAGCTGGCGTTACTACTGTTGTTGCTCTCGAAACGAAGCAATAGAAACACCCAATAATCAGACATGGGCTAGCATTTGGGCTGAGGGGCGGGGGGGGGTAGAATTTTCAATTCGTGAGGGGGGCTGAGGGGGTGGTGACGGTGAGCCAAAAAGTCCGATTTGTGGCTAAAATCAAGGTTTTTGGCTTATTTTTCATTAAAATAAGCTGTTCTGAGCTCATTTACACCTAATCCAGGCATATTTTTATCATAATTTTCTATACAAAATTGTTCCAAAAAATTCCTGACGGGGAGGTAGCGGCCGGCTGAGGGGGGGGTAGGTCAGAGCCTGAGGGGGGGCCAACCCCCCTCAGCCCCCGTTTGCCTATGTCTGCTAATAATGATAATCAACGTGCATACGTACGTGTGCATGCAAGGTTAATCTTGATACTTCTGGTCCCGCCAGTACAGTAAGCATGGGCTTTAGGTCTTCCACGTAGCGACACATAGGACCGATACTGTGCATTTCGTTTTGAAAACCGTAACTTGGGGGGATAGAACCTCTCTCATCAACGGTCACTGAAAACACTTGTTTTTTTTTGTGTAAAAACAATCAAAATTCGTCAAAGAAAAAGTACTGTATGTCAAATCAACTCTTGACTCGGTGCGGAGATCAATGAAAAAATTTTGTTTAGGTACTGCTCATAATGGTAAAACGATCAGGGAAATATCAACATTGGGTTGCGTTAGCTCAAGTGAAACCATAAAGTACCGGTTCTAAATGAGCTGTGCTGTTCCTTTCATGACTATAAAAACTCGAACCGATTAATTAGTTAAGATTTCCCTGATTAATTGACTACACTGACACTTGGATGGTTTGTGCGCGAAGATGCCGCAGAAGTAAGCTGGAATGCGCATGCTGCCACCAATGTCCGATCCGAGTCCAATCACTGAACCACCGGCCGCAATTAGAGATGCTTCTCCACCGGAGCTGCCGCCAGCAGAACAGAGAGTGTGGTAGGGATTATTGGTGCGGCCGTATACGGTATTGTACGACTCCCACCACTCGCACAGCTCACTCACATTGGTCACAGCCAGCACGATCGCCCCTGCCTCTTTCATGCGACGCACGCACTCTGCGTCTTCCGACGCCACCGAATCGCGTCTGTAGGCCGTCCCTGCCGTACATATTTTACCTAGAAACATCGTGTTCATTTTTGCGGTGCTCTAAGATAAATTTAGGTCGCGTAGAACGAGTCGGAGTGTGTTATATATATGTATGTATTGTACACCACCACC
>JASANB010000781.1:0-15265 GCA_030248155.1 Sabatieria punctata | reverse complement strand
GCCGAAACATCTCACCATAACCTATAAAAGCACAAGTAAAGGCGACGAGCAAAGTAGCGGTTCCGAAGAAACAAGTGCCGTATGGTACCGCTTGATCAATATGCACCGGTAAAGTCGGCGGCTAATCTCAGACTGTACGCAACAGTACTCAAGCAATCAAATTTTTCGAAGTGACGCAAGTAATGCATAAATAAAGCATGTAACTCTAGTTTAAAATTTTCAGAATTCTATTATTGGATCAAGGATAACTTAGACATGCTTAATTTTGGGAAATTTTGCCACGGCGGCGTCATTGTGCGTTCATCATACGTTCAAGCGTGTAGGAGCGAAAAAAAGTAGTCAGCGACAAAAGTCAACACGGGTTATTAACGCACGTTAATAAAAGGGTTTAAAATTGGCGCCAACAATTCCTACTGTTTCAGGGATTAACATTCAGTTGGGTAGCAATGTTCAGCAGTCTTATTCCTATCCCGGAAATTTCGGTTTCGTCATAGTTTCACTTAAAGTTATCAAATTACGTGTTTGCGCTTCACGTGGATTTTTTGGTCATTTTTAGTCTATAAAGGCAAAGAGTTTTAGTGATCGTGCAATTACTGGTAGGTGTGATGCTGCTGATGTCTTTTAACCCTTTTGACTTCACCCTGGACCATATGGCGTATTGAGTACCCACGAACACAAAGTTTGTGCTCATTTATTGAGAAAATGTGTTCGGCAGCCTTTCTGAACACCCTGCAAACACCCCGAACACAAAAATCATGGATTTGAACACCCCAAACACCTCATGAACACTTTAGAGACACTTTGGGGACACTTTAGACACACCTTAGAGCTTTAGGGATACTTTGGGGATATTTTAGGGACAGTCTATTTGATGCGTGTCCAGAAAGTGTCCCCAAAATCAACCGGCCCACACCGAACCGGCACACACACTGAACCGGCCGCACGTACCTAAATGGCCCACCCAAACGGCCACATCGAACGGGGCGGTACCCACGCCACTGGTAGCAAAGCAGATTATCAACAAAATATACTGTAGGAAGAGCGGCAGAAGTAGACAGAATAGCTATATATAAGCACCGTTGAATATTCTTACGCGATTGACCTAGACCACCACAACCGCCGTTAAAGATAGCTAAGCGCTAAGCGAAACCCATTTCTGCTGTCTTCTCTCGAAAACTCAACTTTTAATTCGGATTGCTAAAATCATTATTTTTAGAGTTCCTTCTTTTTTCCAGTTCTGTACAGACTAATGAATCCGTCTCTGAAAGCCGATTGCTTGTTTTCTGAGTTTCAGTATAGCATTTAATTCAAATTTCGCGCTTTGATCAGCAGGTTATATGCGTGAACCGCAGGATACGGTAGGTTCCGTCCTCCTCCCCTCCCTCGTCTCCAGTCCACCAGTCGTCTCGTCGTGCCGGTCAACCTCAGCAACCTGCCAGAAAATCGTAGTGTAGGGTAGTAGGGGGTTGGGGTCAGTTCGCCGCGACCGGTTCGCCGCGCCCAGTTTGCCGCGGCCGGTTTGCCGCGAGCCGGTTCGCCGCAGGGTTATTCCACCGCGGACCGGTTCGCCGCAGATAAATATTTTCAAATTCGGTTTAGCAAGCGTACATGTACTGTGGCAGGCTGTAGGCAAGAGGATAGTTGGGCTTAGCCCGTAATACAACTTTTGCATACATGTAACAGCTCTGGGCCGACCTGGGGGGAGGGGGCTAGGGGGTTTCGCCCAAACTTTTGCTTAGGGGGCTTAGCCCGTAATACAACGAGTATGTGAAGTTAATGTGTTAGCGTGTAGTACGTAGATGTAGCTTATTATGTGAAGAGAATGTGGTAGTGTGTAGTACGTAATGTACAGCATGTTGGGACTGGCATATTATGAAGTCAGGCCAAATATTATCATAAGTCGATGGCAAGTAGGCTGGCATGTATCACGTGTTCCAGATGAACTTCTAAACGCGCTGACTCACTCCTTTGACCCACCTGCGGTCGTCTGTGGCTGCCGTCTTATCTGCCAATGAGGAGCTGGGCGCCCCTTATAGCCCATGACTACAGCCCCGGGGGCGCACGTTCTGCTCCCGTACGTCGCTCTACCTTGCAGCGCCAGGCTTGTCTGTTACTCGCTGCACAGGTGGTAGCGTGGGGCGTCTTAGGCTCTGTTGTCTGTTGACCGTTCCGCGCTTCCAGGTTGTCTTACCGGTTACTAACAAGACTAATCTTCATAAAAATTTCATATACTAAGCCGCCACAGTACATGTACGCTTGCTAAACCAAATTTAAAAATTATTACCTGCAGCGAACCGGTCCGCGGCGGAATAACCCTGCGGCGAACCGGCTCGCGGCAAAACGGCCGCGGCAAACCGGGCGCGGCGAACCGGTCGCGGCGAACTGGGCGTCTCCCAGTGGGTTGGGGTCAGTTCGCCGCGACCGGTTCGCCGCGCCCAGTTTGCCACGGCCGGTTTGCCGCGAGCCGGTTCCCCGCAGGGTTATTCCGCCGCGGACCGGTTCGCCGCAGATAAATATTTTCAAATTCGGTTTAGCAAGTGTACATGTACTGTGGCAGGCTGTAGGCAAGAGGATAGTTGGGGCTTAGCCCGTAATACAACTTTTGCATACATGTAACAGCTCCGGGCCGACCTGGGGGGAGGGGGCTAGGGGGTTTCGCCCAAACTTTTGCTTAGGGGGCTTAGCCCATAATACAACGAGTATGTGAAGTTAATGTGTTAGCGTGTAGTACGTAGATGTAGCTTATTATGTGAAGAGAATGTGGTAGTGTGTAGTACATAATGTACAGCATGTTGGGACTGGCATATTATGAAGTCAGGCCAAATATTATCATAAGTCGATGACAAGTAGGCTGGCATGTATCACGTGTTCCAGATGAACTTCTAAACGCGCTGACTCACTCCTTTGACCCACCTGCGGTCGTCTGTGGCTGCCGTCTTATCTGCCAATGAGGAGCTGGGCGCCCCTTATAGCCCATGACTACAGCCCCGGGGGCGCACGTTCTGCTCCGGTACGTCGCTCTACCTTGCAGCGCCAGGCTTGTCTGTTACTCGCTGCACAGGTGGTAGCGTGGGGCGTCTTAGGCTCTGTTGTCTGTTGACCGTTCCGCGCTTCCGGGTTGTCTTACCGGTTACTAACAAGACTAATCTTCATAAAAATTTCATATACTAAGCCGCCACAGTACATGTACGCTTGCTAAACCAAATTTAAAAATTATTACCTGCGGCGAACCGGTCCGCGGCGGTATAACCCTGCGGCGAACCGGCTCGCGGCAAAACGGCCGCGGCAAACCGGGCGCGGCGAACCGGTCGTGGCGAACTGACCCCAACCCCCTACTACCCTACGCTACGATTTTCTGGCAGGTTGCTGAGGTTGACCGGCACGACGAGACGACTGGTGGACTGGAGACGAGGGAGGGGAGGAGGACGGAACCTACCGTATCCTGCGGTTCACGCATATAACCTGCTGATCAAAGCGCGAAATTTGAATTTGATGCTCGAAACAGCCTGATTAGAGACGCTTTTTGTGTGAAACGCTTATTTTTGTACTACGTCAACGTACGCACTGTATTGTAATGCTGTTATTATTACTAATAGAGAGTGGGTGGAATGAAGGCAAAAAACAGTTTTTCGACGCAACTTAGGACTACCTACTCTGATTTAGCTTGATGCAAAATTGAGCGAATTGTCCTTCTTTTTTGAAAGACACGAAAAATGCTGTAATTTTTGGCGCGGACGCTGTACTATCGATTTCTTGATGATGATAGATTCTGTCTTTCTCTGTTTCTCATTGTGGCGTTGTCTAGGCGTTCTTGTCCATAGATATGTCATCGTACTTCGCGAGCAAAACAAGCGACTTCGTATGGCCGTTGGCAAAATACAGTCTACTTCAGCAGCAGGAAAACGCAGATGCTAAGGTGCTAAACGTATTCCAGACAGATTTGTGTATTGCCACGGCTACGTCAGAGCAATATGATTTGGTTGACACAGACAACCATGTCCGATAAAAAAGACGGCACCAGAATCTGGACAAGATTTCTGGAGTTCCAATCAGTTCATTGAAACTGTTTTTATAGTTTTCAAGTGCAAGTGTTTAGGTGTGCCTGGACAGTCTGTCCTTACGCTTTTCCCCAGCTCGGCGATCTGTGCTGGTGCTAAGAGCCACTGAACCTTTGGTAATTCTCGTTAAACTGACTGGTCTTTATGCTCGTCCGGTACCTGCAAGTTTAGGAAGAAGTGACACTCTACGGGCTCGGCTGTCCCTCACTAAAAGTTCGTAAAGCGGACATTGTGTTCGTGATGATGCTTCCAGTATGTTTTATGCTTTATAATACTAGCCCATCCGTCGATTACCGTTGCTCTTGGAAAAAGATCGTTATGTTTATTTTCAAACGAATGGCTTCTTTTTAAAGAATGCCTGTACGTAGCTGTAGAAGTGTTTTGTTTCTTGAAGTGCTGTCTGGACGCTAAAATGAACGAAATTATCCGTATTTTGTATGTCCTCATTTCAGGGTGTCGTCTGATTACGTAATGCTATCTTTTCAACCCATACATGGTGCTCCTTGCCGACCAAACAAACCCTCGCCGGTAGGCACTACCGTTAAAGCCACCCTGACCCTCTCAGAATTTCTGCAGGCTTTTTTGTGAGTGACAAAAATTTTGGCGACCTTTTTTGGTAAAGCGAATTTGTGTTCTCTAGCTCCTTCCGCCGAAAAGCTATACCCCTCCCTTTTTCCGGCACACGTATCTCTCTCCGTAATACAGGAGGCACTTTCAATTCGCACACTCCATCTTACATCATGCCAGACGTGGGCAAAGGGTTGCTGAGAGGGGTTGGCCCCCTCCGGCTCTGACCTACCCCCTTCCTCAGCCGGCCGATACCCCCTCAGGAAATTATGATAAAAATATGCTTGGATTAGGTGTAAATGAGCTCAGAATAGCTTATTTTAATGAAAAGTAAGTCAAAAACCTTGATTTTAGCCAAAAATCGGACTTTTCGCTATCCACCCTCTCAGCCCCCTCAGGAATTGAAAATTCCACCCCTCAGCCGAAATGCTAGCCCATGTCAGCATCATGCCACATAAGTAACTTTGCGTGCCTGCTTCTTCTTGGGAGTAGCAGCAAAAATCTGTGATGCTTTCTTACATGTGTGCTATATTATTTATTGTACATAGATTCTATCAGTATTTTAGGGAATGATCCGTCGTCGATTTAGAGTGAAGTTCGCTGCTTCCGAAGGTAGATCAGCAGAACTTCAGTGTAATGACTGTCTCAACTATCTGCGATGCTACGCAAAAGCAGTGGAAGAGCTGGATTCGGCCGAGTGCAGTAGCGTTCTTTCGGTCAGATTGACAGCAAGTTTGACCGCCTGTCACCTCGGTGTCTTATAGAACGAGAAGCGTTCGTTGGCCCGCTCGAACAGTCAGAATTCGTGCGGCTCTTCGCAACCACGATCGTCACAAGAGTTTCGCAGTTCGTCGCGAGGCTGCAGTCAGACTCTTCTGAACGAGAACAGCTTCGACCGCACCTTCAGTCAGGAAACTCTGCCGCTCTCTCAGGAACTTCTTAGGTCGCCTTGTCTCAGCTCTCAGCTGTCTCAGGTGCTAATTTTGCAGCTTCACTTACATTGGTAGGTCAATGTGCGCTGTATTTTTAGCTCTGCAACAGTCCGTTTAAACCAAAGAGGACGTCCTCTCAGAATAGTAGCGCTCGAATGGCGGAGCTGTTCTCTTTTGGGGTGAGTGCACATAGAAATCGCTAATTTTTAGCCTAAAATTCGCTTGAAAAGGGTTTGGAAACCGAATTTGGCGTTTCCACTGCCTGATATTTAAGAGAAATCGGTGTTTTTTGGAAGCCCTATTTGTTATTTTTTGCTTGTTTTTGGCTCTAAAAGCTTTTTGACAGCTTAAATTTGCGATTTTTTGCGTCCTTACTGAAAAAAACGTGCTAAGAACGCAATTCCAGGCGTTTTGAAGCGTTTTGGGAACCCCAAAGTGTGTTAGGACATTTTCCAACTTGAAACCTCTGTTAAGTTTTGTAAATACACGTGAACCTGTAAAAGGTAATTGAAGTGGTCATCCGGGATCCGATCCGATCCGATGTGCGGGGGGGCTTTTACAGCCCTACGCTCAGACCTTGCGATCCATTGCGCAACCCCCGTGTTTCGTCATCTCGGACGTTTCCCTTCTATCACTGCCAGCCACTCTAGCCATGCTGTTGGGCGCCAGGTACTAAGAGAGCGCCTGGCGCATTGACGTCATAGTGCTGACAGCGTCCACTGCCGCCCGGCCGAAGAGGAGTAAACCGGTATAGGCCTTGTTGTGTCGTCTCAGCCAGCACTTGACGTCATTGATCTTTCTCCAAGTTGGCATGCTGTAGGAGCGGCTTCGGTGCTATGGCAGATCCAGTTGGTTCCCATTTTATCTACTCGCTGTAACCAGCTTTCGGTGGCCTGGGTGGAGCGTTGTGCCGACGACCAACTCTTTGCAGCAAGAAACTTGCCGCGCCGAGAGGATGAACCACTACAACCGCTAGGGATGCAGGGGCCGCCGTGACTCAGAGGCAGCAAGCTACCCACTGAGCCAACGACGCGGGTAGGTCATCCGGGAGGTCTGAAAATTTTAGACGTGCTACTTATTTCAGGGGTTGAGGCTATGGGGTCTGGCTGCCAGGCAGAAAAAAAGCTGTTTCAGATAGGTTTCTGGGGTCTGGGGTGACTTGAGAGCCATAATAAGTTTCAAAATCTTACTGTACCGATTGATTGCAGCCATCTCAGAGCAACAAGTCAGTTCAGTGGCAGTCCTCGAAAACCTTTGTCGATAAGGTTGTTTCTGAAGTGCTTGGAGTTAGTTGTGATAGAATGGGGGCAGTTGCAGGACACTCAGACAGAGCCGTTCCAACTGACCGACGACTTTGTGCGCCAGACCTTGAAAGAAGCAGTCAACGACCCGTCCTTCTTCGATCTCATTTCGGTGGTGCAGCGCATCGTTTCCGAACAGACCGGTGGTTCTGCTAGTGCGTCCATGTTCAACTAGCGCCATGCCGCTGCGTCGCTGCCGTTCTTGTTGTGTTTTTGTTTGTTCAGTTTCAAATTTGTCTACCGATAAACCTTTTAAACTGGTTTGGTTTGGCGGTTTCTGCCGATGTGTCTGACGCTCTTTCGATACCGTAACCATAACTGTTGTGCAGCTGAGAGGAGAGGATTGGTTGCTGGAGGAAGCGCAGCCGATTATTAGCTACCTGGTGGGATGGCTTCTTCGGACAGTCCGCTTATGGCTGAAGAGACTTCGATCTCGAGTGAGGAATCCGACAGACCTCTCGTTACAAAATCGGTATGCATCTTGTTCTTGTTTGCTGGTTAATACTTCTTTTTTATTTTCTTTTTACTTTTTTGTAATCGGCGTAAAATCCGCTGCTTGAACTAGACATTTGTGTAATTATCGCTACGCCAACCAGTGCGGTAAACATTCAGTGTCTCAGTAGCGTATACAGATGGGTGTAGGGTGGATACACCCCCTTTGTGGCAGAATTAGGAAGGAAAAATTATGCAAAAAATGAGAGACAGAAATAAATTATGTACTAAAACTGTCTATTTTAGGTCCAGAATGCCTTTTAAATACGTTTTAGAAGGCTAAATTATCAAAATTTTCTCGTCCTAGCCCTACCTGGCAACTTCCAAAATTTTACAGCCCTTTGCAAAATGCTGGGTACTGCTACTGGAGTGTCTACGAGAGCAGTCACGGTTGTGTATGTTCGACATTTGTAATGGTATAACCTCTAGAGATGCTGATTAATGCCCGTTTCGAGGCGGTGCCGTTCATGCTACCGCTACCATTAGATTTGTGCGTGCTTAAATAGCTATTCGGTATGAATCGGCGACCCAGGCGGATAATTGGAGGAGGCCAATTTGCTCTACTGGCCGACTACCCGACGTTTTAGCCTCGGGCTCAGGATTAGGATTAGGGTCAAGTTTTTTAAATTCTTACTGGATGTACGCTCAAGCTACCATTAGCGTATCACCAAGTTGAAACGATCGGTTCTGTCGAAAATCGGTGACTGTAGAAGAGAAGTGGTTGTACTCTCTGCAACGGTGAGATGCGAATGAAGATGGTATTTGGAGGAGAGCAAGTTGCAGGAACTGTACAAACATGTGATGCGCTTCACGTCGGTGGCGTCGGTGGGCAGTCTCAGCGCCATCGGACGCAGTCGACCTGTCTGGGCTTCCTACCGCGCCGAGGAACTCACCGAGTCCCCCTCCATTGTCCTGCACAATGTGCCGTCTGCCAGGTTCGGCTGTATGCCAAAAAATCGGTTCACCGACAATTTTGGTTCTAGAGCGGCGGTGTTGCATTATGTCGGTCTGCTGGTGCATGAAGGTGTCCATCTGTTTCTGTGTCAAGTCGACGCACGTGAGGCCAGAGCCGGCCGGGACACTTCAGGTTAGCTTTACTTACACTACCGGTAGCTTTGTTACCAGCTCCAGTTAAAGGTCAAGTCCAATATGCTCTGCTCCGGTAAAGAATCCCTGCTATACATCAGTGGGTGTTTAGGCGTGGATGCGAGTACAATTGATGCAGCTGTGGACCACTTCACCACTCTTTTCCAATCTAAAGTCGAGTCAGGTGACGTTACGTGGCAGAGAAACATGCTGCGGGTGGGTGCCAGTAATGTCTGTCCTAATACAGTCAGGCACTTAACGCCGTTTATGGTACCGGTACCTAGGGTGCTGGTACCATATGGTACCCCCACGTTCAGCGACTGTGGTGGCACCATAGTGTCGGTACCATAAACGGCGTGAAAGGCATAAAGTGCCTGACTGTAGTAGCTAGGCATTTTTATCCTAAAGTTGTCTGAGACTTCCTTTCGGCGCATTTCTTTAGCATGATGTTTCAGTGGTCAGCCGATCTGTTGGCACAAGTGAGCATGCGGAACACGGGTCGTCCGTCCACCACCGACAAGAATCTCAGCGAGTTGCTGCGTCTCTACACTTCCTGTCGCTGCAGTCACAATGTCGCCCAGCTGCTCAATATGTGTCTCAGTGCTCTGTATGTTTTATTCTCATTCACTACCTTCGTGCGACAGTCCTGCAGTTAACGGCATGTAGTTATTGCATCGGATCGGACCGACAAGCATACGTATTTCAGACTCTAAAATTGCTGAAATCGCCTGTAGCTTTTTAGCTGTATTGAACCCAAAATTAGCGATTTTTGACGATTTTTAACCCAAAATTTGGGCGTTTTTAGTACCGAAACCCACCTCCCCTGGAAAATTGGACTCAGACCCCCGGCCGGCGCCAGACGTCCACCAACCACCCTTCCTCCATCGACGCATCCGCAACCACCTGTTACCTGAGCACTGCTTTTGGTACGGTACCTGGAACCTTTATGGTTCTACTCTAAGTACTGATACTGTACATAGAACCGGTGCTATACATGGTATTCGCACCATAGTAATATGCCGTTAAGTGCTTGACTGTACGACCCAACCAAGTGTTAACTAGAGGTCTATAATTTGAGGCTGAAAAGAGACCCAGAGGGTTGTGTCAGTTTATTCGTGGAGTCGGCGCGCTTCGGTAATCATTTTGACTGGGTGCTAAGTGTTGCTGGGTAAGTCACCTTACCTCCGTCTCTTTCTAAAACGTAACCGGTTGTGTTCGGTGCAGAACAGCCTTCCCGCAGACGATCGTAGAGCATTTGCTGTCGGTGGGTCTGGGCGAATTCCACGCGCACGTCTCGCAAATGATCGCCGGTCGGTTCTCGATGCCGCTCAATCAGGCAACGCAGGCAGCTGAGGCTTACGCGGTCAAGTTCAAGTCGCTTACAGCCATTCTCAGTCACCTGTGCGGACAGAGGAACAAAGAACTGAAGCAACAACTGAGACGCATGGTCACTGTAAGAAACAAAATCACTTCCGTTTGAATCGGACTAAAAAGGGCAGAGAACTTCTTTCAGGTTGCCTTGAAACCTTCGGCTGCTGGCGCCGAAACGCGAACTTTTGCGTTTTTGTTCAAACTGATGACTCTGTCGCCGGAGGTACTGCAAGTGGTGGCCGAAGAACTCTGCGATTTAGGTGCATAGTAGGTTTCTTTGCTGCCAGACTCTCTGACTTTGCTTTTTTGCGTACTTTTGAAGTCTGTCCAAAAATAACGTTTTGTGGGCCTCTGGACCAAAGTAACAGAGGAACTCTGGGAAACCAGAATCGCGCTATACCTATTCTGAACACTATTTTTCGCGATGAAAATAATGAACTTTGTTCCTAATTGGGATGAGTGCAGAATTGGATTAGAGAGTTTTTAGTAACGCCAAACAATCTGATATTGGTGACAAAGCAGTTGGAGTCAATACCTCAGCGATACATCATTGGAGACGACCAGACCTACACTTTCTATCTGGTGCAGTTTGTGGTCAACTTGAACCAGCAAACCGTCATCAAACTCTTCGACCAGTTGTTGCCCATTGCCTTTCAGGATTTTTCCTTCGATGGTAAGTTTAGTTGGCTGAGGCAGATTAGGTTTAGTGGCCATTTTCACTGTGGCTGTACCTGTTGGGTGGCTTTTTAGATGCTCAAAAAGATATTGCGTGGCGAGTGAAGGCACAGGCGCGATGCGTTGTGGTAAGTGGAAAGTTTTTGTTAGCCATACCAGCACGCTACCAGCACTGCAGGAGCTGTTGCTCGGAAACTTATCTCGCGAAGTGCACCGTCAAGTGGTCTGTGATCCAGCCGAGTTTCCGATCGTGCAACATGTGGTGGACAGAATGGAAACATACGTAGATAATCTGTTCTCGCAAAGCAGCTTTGGGTTGGATTACGGTTGTTCTATCCTTTTCACATTACTTAAAAGTGGTCTGATTTAGACAGAAATACCATTTCCGCCTGCTTACCATTGTAGCCACTGCACAAGGCGAACAAGTGGCCGCTCAGTTGCTGGCTCGTATTTTGTTCGCTGCTAAGACCGATGCTCAAGTATGTGTATTATGATAATTAATTTTTGTTACTGCAGTTAGTCTTTCAGCTAGCCGCGTTACCAGGATTTTGCTCTGTGCTTATGCCCTTCTTTCCCGCGCTCGTTCGCACACTGATTTTGTGCTTACCCAAATATCGACAATTGCTGGGTGCTGGTAACTGGATCGAAAACTTGCTCTGCTTGGTTAATTGGGACAAAAACCCGCAGCTATCCAGTGATTACAAGATGATGAAGTAATTTCATTTTCAGAATCATGCAGTATTATGTACATGTGCGTGGTCGGCGGCTCTGAGGGCACGGGTACGTGTCCCATTTCCGGGGTTTAGAATAATAAAAAATCTATTAAAACCCGTAATATCAGGCTAAAGAACGCTAATCTGCTAATGCAACTTTTTAGTTTGTGCGAGGCCATAACCAGTGTGTACGGTCGGTTCGCAACAGATTTGACAACTCTGGCTGCCGACGAAGAATCGTTGGAGAGTTGTTATCAGCTGGTCAAGATTCTGGACACGGTCGGCTCGCCTCCGCTCCTGCTGCCCAGATATTCTTTCAAAATCGCTCTTGGCCTCGTTCGACTCCTGTTGGTCGGCTTGAAAAGACTCGGTCCACTTCACTTTCTCCTCTTGTTTGTCTATCTGACAGGACCAATTGTTCAGTTTTAGATACAGAAAATGGTCGACAGCTACACAAAGCTGTCTGTGCGCTTGTGCTGCGCTTTTTGCGTTCCCAAACCTCCGTCGCTAGAGAAGCTTTCATCGCTTCTCTGTTGGATCGCGCTTTTGAGGTACACTGCTGGCCTAAAAAGGGTTATTAGTTATTGTATCGGTCCTTTTTTACTCATTCACTCTATTGTCTTTAGGAGCACGACGAGCTTTTCGGGTCTTCGACTAGTGCTGCGTTGTCGACAGAAAAACCGACCAGTAGTTCGGAGGCCGTATCACTGTTGCGTGAGAATGGCGCCTTGTCGCACAGCAAAAAGGCAGCTTCAATGATTCATTCGGGAGTGGTGGGAAGAGGTGCCCGAAAAGATCTCGAGCCAAAAATTAAAGTCGATCACGTTTAGAAGAATGTAATGTAATAATTTTATTATTTTCTAGGAGTTGCCGTTGCTCCGTCGACTGATCTTTGTCGACTGGTTCAGCGACTATTGTCAGCACCATTCGTCTGTTACGCCGGCTGAGCTGTGTCGCAAGCTGGCCGCTGCACTCAACGAACGTCTATGTAGAGACGCCATTGCCGGTCGCTACATCTGGGAGGAGTGGCAGGAGGAGAAGAACAGCGTCGCCAAGTCTGTCTTCTTGCTCCGATTGGCGATTGCCTAATACAACCGAGTTTTGCAGTTTTTTGGCCGTCTCGAGACGTGTCGACGACCTTTCGTTCGGCTGGGATTTGCTGCTTCTCGTCGCTGAATGTTAGCTTTGCTTTATTATGCGCACGGTGTCCGAAAAATATAACAACATTTCTTTTTGCTGCTATTTCCCCAGATTTTGACCAAATTGGCTGAAATTTGAAACGTAGTTGCCAAATTAGGAGAGTTTTTGTGTGTTAACACTTGGTGCACCAGACTTGATCCACTCCTAAGAAATTCACGAATATCTGAAACTTGTTAATTTCAATACCTATGTATACCAGAAACAGCGTTAAACTTAAAACTTTTCTTTTTGCTGTTAAATGTTCGCCAAATGACCAAGAATTTGGTGAAACTCATCAGAAAAGCAGGACATTTTGTGTTAAAATTTTATGCATTGAGATTGACACAGTCTTTGCAAAATGAAGAATTGCTGAACATTTGCGGATAATCTTTATTTTCTCAAGAGCATTGCATGAAATTTTATCCAAATACCCCACTGTTCTGATGAGTTCCTCCAAATTTCAGGTCATTTGGCGAACGTTTGCAGAAATGTCAGCAAAAAGAAAATTGTGGAAAGGGGAAACATCTATGAGCATCGAAATTAACAAATTTCACGTATTTCTGAATTTCTCTTGGTTCCGTCAAGCTTGGTGCACAAAATACAAACACACAAAATCTCCCCTGCTTTGGCACCTAAATTTCCGCCAATTTGGTCAAAATCTGCTGAAATGGCAGCGAAAAGAAATGTTGTTATATTTTTGGGACATTAGCCCCAAATTAACCGTTGGCAATTGTTGAGATTGGCGATTTTTTTGTAA
The DNA here is from genome assembly GCA_030248155.1 of Sabatieria punctata. Classification (NCBI taxonomy): domain Eukaryota; kingdom Metazoa; phylum Nematoda; class Chromadorea; order Araeolaimida; family Comesomatidae; genus Sabatieria; species Sabatieria punctata. The sequence continues at coordinate 2,134 of JASANB010000781.1, read as the reverse complement.
AATCGGCCTACTCGCTAACATCCATCCTTTTTTCACTCATTTTCCGGCCCATGTTTGGCTGTTCTCTGCACTGATTGTTGGTTTGCAGACGAAGACTGTCTGTGGCATTGTTACCCGGTAGTGAAGAGCTTGTTGGGCGCCGTTTTGGCTCAGTGTGAAAGTGCCGTTATCAAAGAGAATAGACTGCAAGAGAAGCATCTGATAATGCTTGATAAATGGTTTCTCTTGGTCACTAAGGTAAGGTGCCCACTATACCTAAATATCTAACTGTGATGCAGTGTGAGTTTTAGAGCAAAATGATCACAGAACGGCTGAGTGTGTTGGCAGACGTTGTGCCCTTACTTTCGCAGCACGAAGTTGGTGTGGTTCTGCTAGATGTTTGGAATTATTTGATGGTAAGAAACGCCGTTTTATCCGTCCTGAAGACCAAAACCTATTGTACGTAGTTCGGCAATAGGCTATTTTTGCTGTGAAGTGGTAAATTTGTTGCCACAAAGGCTGGATCGAAGACGTTGTATTTTTCACTTCAGGGAGCGAACGTTTGGCGTCAGAGCCACAAACCAGGAGAAGGGATGGATCTGGATCCTGAACAGTACATGGAAAACTGTCGGCTTTTCATGCAAGGAAACATAGCTGAACTGGGATTCATGTTCCCTGTGGTCTTTCCAAATATCGCAGAAACAGAATGATCGTACTCTTTGCAGTGGCGTATCCAGGGGGGGGTGTAGGGTGTGTACACCCCCCCTTTGCGGTGGAGGTAGGAAGAAAAAGTCTGTCAAAAATATATAAGAAACTAATGAATTATGTACTAAAACTGTCTATTTTGTGCTCAGAATGGCTTCTAAATGCGTTTTTGAAGGCCAAATTTTCAAAATTTTCTCGCCCTGGTCGGGCAGAAGCCCAACCAGGCCATTATAAACTACTAAAACTTGTAATTTCTGTTAATTTTAAGCTCGGAATGCGTTTTAAACGCGTTTTTGAAGCCTAATTTTGCTAAATTTTCTTACCCTGGTTGGGCGGCGGCCCAACCAGGCACTTTCAAAATTTTACACCCCCCCTTTCCAAAATCCTGGATACGCCACTGACTCTTTGTCGAATTAAACACTCCGTTTATTTATGCAGTCACTCAGTTAAATACATACTCGTACGTGCGCTTTAGAACGGTGCCTAGTAGCAAAACTTCAGGCACTCTTCGCGCGTTTTGGGTATTTGAATTGCCTTGTGAAAGTTGCATCTCGGATAACTGAACGATACACAATCATCTAGGTTTATTCTGCGTAAGACCTGAAACGCTTTAGCTGTACTGCCCACATTGTTTATCAGAACGAAGTACCCGACTTCGGCCAGCCCCTCCCCCCGGATGGGGACCACCTCTCCGATTTTTCTGGCAAGTAATTTTTTGAGCAAATTTTTGCGATTTTTTACAATTTCAGACACAAAATCGCCTGCAAAACAGCACTTTTTAGCTGTATTTCAGCCCGAATTAGCGATTTTTAGCAAAAAATTGCGATTTTTTCGATTTTGAGCGTTTTTTAGTGCCCAACCCCTCCCAAAATTTTGGCTCAGACACCCCGGCCGGCGCCAGACCCCCAACCCCCCTCCCGCCTTCGGCAGATGACCTGTTACATGTATGGGGACTTACACTTCTTCTGTAGCCTTGAATGAAATTGCAGCCTGCAATCTTGCGTTTGGCCAGTTCCCACAGTAAATGCAAGTCTCTCTCGCTTGTGTAACCAGTGCAGCCGGCCGACAAACTCCCTACAGGGTACAGTAATTGCGTATCACATACAGTACGCGTCTTGGCCATGGGTAGTTTACGCTATTCCGTGTGTCACGGCGGCTGTGGAAACCCGTGGAAGCGGTGTGTTTGTGGGTTCGAAACCTGTCGAGGCGATGGGAAGTAGTCGACACAAAGCCCAACCCAGGCCGTCGAAAGTCAGCAATGGCAAGTAGATAAATGGGGAGCAAACCGGCGCTGTCTTGCACACCGACAGCAAAACGGAAGGGTTGTTGTTTGAGAGGCTGCCGGACCTTGTGTCTCTTCCTGCTCCTGCTAGTCCGAAAGGACAAAAAGGTACAACAAAACACTACAAAGAGCACGAATCACCTGCTGGACACACGCATTCCAGACAAC
>JASANB010000777.1:0-12766 GCA_030248155.1 Sabatieria punctata | reverse complement strand
ACAGCTCGTTGGCTTTTCGGGCGGACGAATTACACTTATCCCAGCGATATCTGGGTTATGGTAGTTGAGATGATTGATTATTACCCACCTTACTTTACACAACAGAACAGGTCAACCTTGTGTATGAGAACCTGTTTGGAATGCTCCAAAACCGTTTGAAGTTAGAACTACACTCCCCATAACCGAGTGCCAACAAAAATGGACTGATGGACTCCATTAGAAATCCGCTTTAGAGTGTGATTTTACTATAAAAATGCCATTTTTAGAGGAAAACGGCATGCGTCTTCAAAATTTCCCTTATTTTTCCGTAAAATTAAGGGAAAATTACAATTAGTAAAGCATTTCTAATAAGACCTCAGCAAGAACGCTATATAAACCAACGGTAAATCATTAACCTTCTTAACTGCGCCATAGATTCCGACAGACTGATACGATCTTGCTTGGGGGTCATACGCGCGGAAATTAGTAAAATCGGAGCTGCTTGGTAGTAGAACAAAAATAAAAATTATATTGAACAGCTGAATTTGTTGCAAATTTAGCAAATAGTAAAATAAAAATCCACTAGTAAAAAACAGTAGTGAAAAGTAAAATATAAGCAAGAAATTAGTAGTGTAATTCCCTTATGTAAACACGTTTGTACCACTGTTTCTGCTTGAAATTGTGAAGTAATGAACTAACTAAGTGACTAATTTTTTACTTCGATCAGGCTCAGTTCGGATTATTCAAAAATAATAGGCTAGGAATCCGTAAATTCAAAACAAACGTACAAATGCTTGGCTCACAATAAATTCATAGTCTATCTAGTATGCATCAAGAACCATCACTCAGGGGGGCTTCATATCAGCGAACGGCGCGGATTGTTCATTCATCAGTTCTGGCGTTGGTAGTAAAACCTGGCGCGTCGGAGCACCACCGTTAGCTAACAGAACACGATCACGTTTTTCGCACGTTGCTGCATCCGTCAACAATGTGACATCGTCACCGCGACCTTTAGTGTAGTACACAAATACCTTTCAATGCCGTGTTATGGCGACAATCGAGTGGGGTTTGCTGTTGAAGATCTCCTGGGTGAACTTTCGCCGACGCACAAGTGCGACCAAGAAGAAATTTGTGCAGCAGGAGCACCTCAGATGCCGAAAACATAAGTCGGCTCACATTGCTGCAATTGGATCCCCGGATCCCAGAAGCATCAGCAGAATTATGTTGGTGGTAAACAGAGAGAGAACCTTGGCCGCAAAATTGCAGCCCCATTTGCAAGGAAATACACTAAACCAAGGAGCTCCAGTACCAGAAGAACAAGTCCCAGAAGGTGACCAAGAAATCGAGGAATTTCAACCTGAAGAACAAGAAGCTCCACCAGCGGAAATTGAAGAATCACGAATTCCAGAAGCATCTCCACCAAGCTGGCAAGTAGACAAAAAGGATGTAATAGTTAAAGAAGAGAAGACTTCCCAAACTGACGAGAACTGGGTCGAATTATTGACCTACATCACAAAAAAGGTATTTTGGCATATTTTTCGTCAAGATGGAACTGTGCCAAACTGAAATTGACGTGGTGGAGACCGTCTAAATGCTGCTGTGGAATGGGAACGACTGTTTCCTGATGTCCGACGTCAGATAAAAACGCCCATTATGGACTATTTAATAAATTCAAAGAGCGAATGAAAGCACTAATGTACGAATTCGGACTTAAAAATTGGTGTTTTAGAGTACTTCTAGACTACTTTAAGAAACTTTTGCCGAATATGATTAAAAAAATTTTCTTCTCAGAACTCTTTTGTTTACTCTATGGTGGACCAAAATTTTCAACTAATCTTTCATATTAATGAGAGTTGGGATTCAAAAGTTATCCTTGGAAGAAGATAAGATTGTTTGGTAAAAAACATTTGAGAAGCAAATAAATTTATCGCCGTCGGCTCTTTCGCCCCTCCTAGCTCGGCCGGAAGCCCTCCAATAAGCCACATATCACAGGAAGCTTGACACAGAAATAAGCCGCGTTCGGCAACCCCTAAGGTTCCAGAGAATAAACACGGTAGATACACAAGTTTCTTATTGCAATGTGGCTTAGAGCTAAACGTGTTCCACTGCTTGTCTTAGCAATTGGGGCAACGAGGTCAAGGGGCGGAGCTTATAGCAGACGGGCGATAGGTAAGTCGTTTGTCTGCTCTGTCTCCTGTCTGTCTGGCAGGTAGTTGTCATCTCACCTACGTGTTCCTGTATTTAGTCATTATCTGTTGCAGTGCTGGTCTCAGCAGTCCCAAAAGCTTTCCGCAGCAGTGCCAAACCGACTTGGAAATTTTCGACCTGAGTAAAAGTCCTATCTGACCTCAATTTCCTCATGCTACATGCAACAGCAGGTAAATTGATAGCGCAACATTTCTCTGAAATAAAAAACTGGTTTGGGGGTTCTAGGTGAGCTAGGGGGCGCAAAAGGGTTTCAAAAATTGTCAACTTTACAACACTTAGCATACAATGCAAGAGCATACGTTGAAGTCCACAGACCACTGTGGGTCTTTGACTAATGATGCACGTTCATTCAGACAGGCGGGTTTGGTTGCTGTTGATGGTTCGTGACACACCATTTAGTTATTAATCAGGCCATGCCGAGCAAGAAAGTTAATCATTTCACGGTTGTCATTCTCGAGCTCACTGTACCATTCGATATTAAAGTCCAGGACCATTATTGAATCCTCTGGGAGAACCACACTGTACTTTGGAACACGGGCAAAGACAGGAGGACTCATCAAAGTCAAAAAGTCGTGCGTGTGGAGTACTTCAGTGGAGTTGATTTCTCACCTGGTAACCACATTATCTCTCAAACACATCTTCAGTTTCACGCAAAGTTTTTTAGCAGCTTCGCCAATACGAACGCCCTTGATTATGATGTCAAGAGACTCTTTGGCAATGGTATAACACAGTGTTTTGAACAACCAGCTTCGACAACCGCCCTTTGACGCCAGTTTTATTAGCATCTGACACGCCGTTCACTTCAAGGGCTGTTCAACGAGCTCGCAGAATACAACAAACCACTGCGCTGTACATTTGTCGGCCAGAGTGAGGACGCCGTGTGGCAGGTGGAACTGGTCACCGAGCCAGTGGGAGTGCATATTAGCGACGCGATGGTGGCCGCAGGCAGGACCACAGCTGTTGATAATCGGGTCAGTCGCAAGAGATTTTCTTCCATCCCCATAGTTGCATGTTTTCAGGCACCCAGGAAAGGAGGATTACGAAAATTTTTTAATATTCTGAAACTAACCTGCTGCCGACGGTCACCAGGATTTTCTTTGTGTTTTAATTAAACCCAGCTTGCCTATCCGCAGAATAAACTTTCATGGCGCTCGATTCCCAGATGATTCCGCTTTTATGCAAATGTAGCAATCCAATAAGCAAAGTAGACGACTAAAAAAGTGACCTGCCGAACAATACCAATGTATGTAGTTAATGGCTCGTGTCTCGAGGTCGATACAAGTTTATCTTACAAAGTTCATCAAAGCAATAAATACCAAATATTTTGTAGCAATTGCACCTAAAGACGATCGCGTCCCTCCTGGACGCACGAGCGGTAACGGTGCAAACAGAAAACCATCCACAAAACTGACAATAACAAAAAACGTCCAACAATCAACGGGCGGTCCAAAATCTGTATTTTTTATTAAAAACAACACCCACTATACAGTAATCGCTATTTGTCCGGCTTTATCCAGCCGAATACCAAATAATCCAACATTTAAAACACGTAAACCGGTAACACGCATTTTCCCAATGTTAGCATCTCTAGGTTGAAACAGTTAATTATCAACCAGCCATCCATAAAGTCGCAAAACACCTGCCATAAAATCAAGGTACAAGCAGACGAACCAAAACATCAAAACTTGGCTTTTAATAAATTTCGCACTCTTGCTAGACAACAACAAAATGAGTTCTGTTGCTAGTGCAGATACCGTGTCTATTCTAAGGCATACGGTGGTTTTGTACTTTTCTTTCACCTGCATCCAAAATCCTTAGATCTCCTGTGTGTGAACCGTCGGATCTTGGCGGTTTACAAACTGAACCGAGTGGTTTACAGTGGCATGCACATACCTGCTGATTGGCTGTTGGTGATCAATGACATACTGTTGGCATTTGTCTCGGCAAAAGTTGGCCCAGTCGATACCTGTTTTCTCATCAATGCCCAATTGCTCTACAACGACTGCCTGCAACACAAATACAGGGTGTGTCAAAAAAAAACAACCCAGCAGATTTTTTGCTGTAGCAACCGCAAATCTCAACCGATTTGAATGAGTCCTACTTTAAACGAAAGATAAATAAATTCTTGAACGACTGGTGTAGGTTTTATTAAGATGCGTTGCTTATTTCCTGAGATAATTGCTTTCAAAATCAAAACAGAGATTTTGGCAGTGCACAACAGAGATTAAAACAACCCAGCAGATTTTTTACTGTAGCAGCCGCAAATCTCAACCGATTTCAGTGAGTCCTATTTTATATGAAAGATAAATTAATTCTTGAAAGTTTGGTGAAGCTTTTATTAAGATATGATGCTTGGTTCCTGAGGTATTTGCACTCAAAATCAAAACAGATTTTGGCTATGAACAAGAGCGATTTTTATTATTCTGTTGCACTTCATAATAAAACCTATTCCTACTGCTCAGGGCTAACGTAACAAGGTTTTTCTGGTGCCACACATGCTTGGTTACTTCACTTGTAAAAGTCTTGTTGCCCCTCAGCAGTAGGAATCCGTTTTGTTGTGAAGTGCAACGGAATCGCTCTTGTTCACTGCCAAAATCTCTGTTTTGAGTTTGAAGGAAAATATCTCAGGAACTAAGCATCCTATCTTAATAGGGCCTTCACCAGTCTTTCAAGAATTTATTTATCTTTCATTTAAAGCAGGATTCATTCAAATCGGTTGAGATTTGCGGTTGCTACAGCAAAAACTCTGCTGGGTTGTTTTTTTTTTTGACACACCCTGTATATTGCCTATATATCATTGATCCTGCAAACGGTACATCAAATACTGGTTGTACTTTCACCTATTTTCAATGGATGTAATCTATTGAAATCATACTTACAGTCCTGTTAGAAATTATCCAGTATTGTGGATATCGGAAGCCGCCGCCTCAGCAGTTTACTCTCCTTACCTCCTGGCCTAGGAATGGGAAAACACCCAGATCACCCTGTTACATGTATTAAGGAAGCCGTTGACGTATTTTAAATCTGCCTTTTTCGTTACTGTTTACCTTATGTTCTGCAGGCCTACCCCCGATAATGAGACTTACCAATTTCACCTCCAACACCCACCAATAGATGAAGTCTAGGATCACTTCAATGGACAGGTGATACTTTTCAAAGAGCGATCCAGAGCACACTGTCTTTCTATGATTGCAGTGAGAGCACCTCCAATGAACTCCTTCAGAGACCGATTAGTCTTACACAAACTCATTGGCTATCCACTGTTAACACAGTGCTTGCGATACCAATCAGTCCCAGACGAACACAGAAAACTACTGTCTGCTCTGTGCTGGCTCTTAGATTGTGTAATTAAGGCAAACTCACCCGAAACCAAGAGAGCTGCATACACTTCATGCGAGCTACTGGACCCGGTAGGTAAGTAAGGTCGTCCAGCCATTCCGCGCAAGGATAGTAGGCAATAAACCGCAACAGTCAAAACGTGAAGAGTTGAGCGGACGCAAGCGCTTATGCAAATATCTGTTGGATGCGCTCTACGAACGTAGCACAAAACAAGCAAACATGCATACATGTATGACACCTGACTCAGGAAATATGTAGATACTGTATAACACAAACGCTGCACCTGCCTGTCTGATTGAATTGTCTGTCTGATTGAATTATTATGTAGTATTACAAATTGCCTCTCTCATCGAGAGAATTCCACAGAGACGCATCAGTATCCGGTGCGCACTGTGGGGTCTGTTTTTTCAAACATAAAAGAACCCCCAGAGTGCATCAGTATACGGTAAGCACAGGGGGTCTGTGTTTTCAGCCATAAATGAACCCCTAGAGACTCTAAGTAAGCTCAAATATGTTGTCTCAAATATAAAGCGTAAAAATACCCCTTCACAAAAGTAAAATATCTCGAAAACTTGAAATCCTACAGACTTCTAGCCTGTCTAGATCGAAAGTGCAGATTTCGCTACCGCCCTGCAATCCCCACTGTGTTAAAGTAGAGGGCTTAGCTCCAAGGGGAAGCGAGATATGGCCGTTCAAACTTGGCAATGTCAAACAGATTAACTGTAACCTCACTTACCTTCCTCCCCTTCTCTCCTCTTTTTGTAAGCAATACTTTGTAAGGGGTTTAACCTTGGGGTAATTAAGACGTTAAAGGGGAGAAAGTAGAAGAAATTTTTTCTAAAACGCCTATGATATGATTCCCCTAATCAACATAATCAATATTTTGTAAGGAAGCAATCAATATAGGTCCACTGTAGCACAATATCGACACCTCTTCATCAACGACAACACAGATAACGCATTCCATCAGCCATGTGATCTCCCTCTACATGATACTGTATAAAGAGTCATCACGCAATTAATGTGATAGGAAAAATCTCATCATGCACCGGCCACCGAAATATTTCAATCATGCACCGTTTTCATCGGATAAACTTTTAAACTCCTACCTTCACGGGTTTTCGCTCAAAGATACCAATTGACTCATCGCACATTTGGCCGCTATACCTGAGAGAAATATACACACCAATAACGATGCGTATATGCATGGATTCATATTAAACAAATAGATAACTTTATTATACAATATATATGCATACTGCATATATCAGTCCAACCATAGCAGCTACCTTTTACAGGCTCCATTCTTAAACATATAGCCAACTATGCACAAAGCCTCCATTTTCACCTCAAAAGCTCTCAAATTCAAAAGTTAATTTCATGAAAACTGTCTCCGATACAAACATAGCAGCGTCCTTTGCCTTATAACACCTTTCGCTCATGCAATATGTTTATAACACTCTACTACAACTTTCGGATTCCTGCCTATGTATATGGGCGCAGCGTTCGCCGCCGCTAAGCCGCACTCACCGGCGCCTATTTAGCCGGCCGCCTGCCAGTGCCCGGCACTTCACTCTTTTTTTTTATTCGCCAACGCTTTACGCAGTCTAGTTTTACGGTTCTCATGAGTGCTCTTTTGTTCTGGTTCCTGACACTGCGTCAGACATGCGCTCTAAGAGAAGTCGGACAAAGAAGGCCTTTCACCATCCCCCTCCGACCACCAAGCACCGAAACGGGCGCGTACAGTCCAGTCCGCTTAACCCGAGCAGGAGTCGGATGAGGGTGCGCCTAGGCCATCCCGGATTGTGCTGCCGAGTAGAACTAATTTTTTTCATAAAGTGGATTGAGGCATTTCTTGGTTTGAATGCTTCAATTGTGTTGCTGATGGGTCCCCTCACTGCGAACAAGTTTTCAATGGAGCAGAAGCGCCCGATCGCATTTATTTCTTTTCGAGACCTTTGGGCTGAACAGAACATTGAGCCAGCTAGCACATCTCAACTTTAGGATCGCTTTTTTTTATAAAGCTGGTCTGGCTTAGCTCTTTGTAACACACCTATGTAATTTGTGTCATATAAGCCCTACGCATCAGTGGAAAGTTAAAAGGCAAGAAACGTTCTGCTCTTGAAGTAACTCGTTCCTCCTTCTGTTCCGAAAAGGATAGAGCTTGCGAAAACTGGCTGATTTGGAATCGCGTCTGCTTCTGCTTGAACAAGAAAACGCTCAGCTGCGCGCACAACAAATGACTGCCACTGCTCCACCGTCACTGACCCTGTCGGACAAACAGTTCGGTAACCTATTTGACGCTTCAACAAAGGAGAGAATCCTCGAAGAATCGTAGAGAGATGTCGAAGAGAACGCCTCGCGTTATGCGCACAACAGACAATTAAGGTTTCACCGAGTTTATAAATTAAACTCACCGAGTTTATAAATTAAACTCATCTCAGGAAAACCGCCAAAACGCATGTCATGCACTTGAGCTGTTGACTAAATTTGAGTGCGAAGATGGAAAGTATACATCGTGTCTCCCTGTCTCTGTGCAATGTTCTAGTGGGCCGACGAAAGGAGCAATGTACGAAACGTCATATGTAACATCGTTATGTAAACAGTTAATTTTCACTTGTGCACGGCAGAAACAATAGTACGTAACCAGTTAGCTAGCTAGTAGTTGGTGTAGTGGTTTAGGCTGCAAAGCCGCTGGGCGCGATGTCCTGCGTTAATCCTCTGGGCGCGGAAAGTTTCTTGCCGCAAAGAGTTGGTCGTCGGCACAAACCCGAACCCAGGCCACCGAAAGCTGGTGACAGCGAGTAGGTAAATGGGAACCGACTGGATCTGCCGTTGCACCTAAAAGCTACAATAGCAACCACACATGTGTTGGGACATATGGAACGGGGACAGCTACCACCGAGACGCGACCAGATTGACACCGAGCATGTGTGCCGGATAGTAGCGAAGGCAGCAAAAAAATTAAATTAGCAGTATAGCAGTATATACATTCATTGCATTCAAGTTTTTTTGAGATGCTAGTACAACAGGTTTTACATCAATTTTTCGCTGTTTCTTGTTTTGGTTCCTATGCTGTTTATTTGCTTCACTAAAGTAGTATTACTGTTGCACCCTTTAAGTTGTTGGTTAGTATAGGAATCAATTGTTTAGTTGCGGGGGCTTGCAAAAATTTCCTAAAAGGAATGAGGAGAGAGGGGATAGTCAAACGATCACTATTTATTAAGGTGGGGTAGGGGGGTTGGCGATTTTATTACGTAATTTTAACGTGCAAAAATCACTTAAATGGCCATAATTTTAATTGTTTTAACGAACAGTACATGTACATACAGTCACGATTTGAAGGCATTGCCTTGCATTTTCTCAATTCACTTGGACTACACTTAGATGAACGTGTAGATTAGAGGGCAGTTGTCGTTTAACTCAGGGGTTTCCAATTTTTCAAATGCTAAATGACACTAGAGACCTCTGAGATCTTATTTAGAGTTTAGAAAGGTATAGTACTTTATCGTCTCAATTTTTTATGACTAACAATCGTCACTCAAGTGGGCCAGGCCGAAACTCAGTGACAACCACTTTGTTTTAATCTGTAAAGGAAGACTATACCTACATCTAGTTGTAGTTCATAGACAGAGAAAGTTAAGAAAATGCCCTTATGTGTTACTGTAGATAGATGTTATTTGATTAATAACGTGATTTTATAATGGAATTGAATGCAAACTCAAAACAAAATTGAAACTTTGGGGAGTAACCAAATTATTACGTAATTAGGGGAGCGGGTCCGAATTTAAAATCTTTGCCGTTTCGCAGAGAAGTATGGGTTACTTATTTTTTTTTTTTCCTCTGCGCGGCCAAGGCTGAAAATCTGCTTGCTTCGCTTCGAAGTAGGCTTCGATCGCCTGAAAATTCTTATTCGGCTGAAAATCTCCAACCTCTGGATAAACTTTTCGTAGGCTCTGAAAGCACTCCAGCGGCATAGAGACTCGTTTCGCCCAGTCAACCGGTAGGTATGATATCTATAAAACTTCGTTTGTGATGAGATTGAGCGCTTTCACATGCTCGCCGATATTTACATTATGTGGTATTCTTGGCTGCTGACACACAGAAACTGAGTGTAAAAACACGCTGCTCACGGAAACCCGGCCCTAGAAAACCACTGTCTCTAACGTAGGAGCACTACATGCGGGCTGTCAAATCTGTAGTGATTTGATTTTTAGCGTGTCCAGTTGCGTATTCGCCTTGTCTCGTCTTAGCTAATTTACTGGTTTTTCACTTGTATTTTGTTCTCTTGTACAGTATATTGCTTTGCTCTGATACGGTAATTTGTGCATTTTGTTTGTGTGGCAACCGGAAAGTTGCTATTTGGCCGTGGGGCAGAGCTGGTCAGTGTTGGCTAGAGAAGAGCGAGCGAGCGGCTGGTCGGGTCCACGAGCGAGAGCCAGCGAGGACGGGCCAGCGCGAGACAAGGCCAAGACCCAGGCTGTTTAGTTTGTTTGTGGTCGAGTAAACCTTTATAAGAGAGACGAATTTGTTTATTTGCTTTAGCTCAGCAGAGCGGCACAAAGCCCTTAGTCTTTTCCTTCTCACTTCGCGACACGGGCTGTCAATCACCTACCGTATAGTGCTGTTTGTAGTACCCCCCCCCCCTATTTATAGTACCCGGGGTACTATAAACGGCACTTAGTGCCATTTATAGTACCCGGGGTACTATAAATGGAGACAGATTTTTGTTCTGAAATGAGCTATTGTAAATACAAAACGTGCGAAAAATACAGTATTTTTGGTGGTAAACCTTGTTTGTATGAAGAAAAACAGTAGATAATGCAATCATAGAGGTTCTGATGTATGTACATAACCTATTTTTTACATCAAATCGGTAACTTGGGCAAAGAACTTCACATACTATTGTTAGTTTCTTATAGAGCAGATTTTGTAGGTGCCATATATAGTACCCGGGTACTATAAATGGATTCAATTTTATTTTCGCAAAACCCTAAGTGCCATATATAGTACCCGGGTACTATAAACAGCACTATACGGTAATTGCTGCCAATGAGGAGCAGTTGCTCCCTTTCCCTGGTACCAACGGCAGACTACTTGGTCAAAGAATTCTTCGGTAAAGAAGACGCCGTGGACCAAAGACTGGGCCACAAACAGAAGCAATTTTTGCCGCAAACAATCGGTTGCTCAACGAACTAGTTTGTGACAGTGGTTTTGTTTTGTATTTACCTACTAACAAAAGGTGAACAATTTTGCTGGATTTAATTCCATTCGTTCATCTTGTGTACAAGTTTTACACGTATGTATAAAACTCCCTGGCAGACAAAGCAAGCATTCGATTTACGATCTGAATTGCGACGCCGACGAGAAAATGGCGATAGTGATCTGTTTAATGACTATCACACGCTCACACTTCGGAGAGCTAACATCAAAGCCTCCATTTGTTAATCTTTCTGTTACTGTTTTACTCTGTTTCTTGCTTATTGATAGGTTAGTGCTAAGTTCAGGTTAAGTATAGTAGCAGGGTAGGTATGTAGCCGGCCAATCGGCCCAGTTGCCCTTCAATATTGAATAAACCAGAATAATACTAAAACTGAAGCTCTTAATTGTTGATGTAGTCTGGGCCTACAACCAATAAACTGAATGCTGGTTGGGTTGCAACCCCCGCCGTTTGAGGATTGGAACCACCCTGACAGACCAACCAGAGGATGCCCCGATTCACATCATACAAGCTTCATCCTAGAATTCTTAACATCGTATGTAAGATCATTATGTAAACATACTAATTTTTCTCCTGCGCACGGCAAAAAAACAGGAATAATAGTGCGTAAACAAATTCAAATGAACATCAACTACAATCTGTTATACCAAACATTTATGCTAGATAAAGCCCTTAGACTGTCATTAGCTTTATTGTATACAAACTGCTCTAATACGAACCGCTAATACACTACTGCGCCCTTCACGCATCACCATCAAATCAAAACATGACAACATTCCACTACATTACTTCAGAGCATGCTCTATGCTACTTACGCTTCGGGATTTGCAAAGTAATCTCCATAGCACCTATCTAGTCAAACGGTAAGTCGATGCTAATACAGTACAACAGTCAAGCACTTTTGGCGTTTATGGTACCGGATACCTAGGGTAGGGGTACCGTATATGTTACGGGCACCAGACCACATATGGTACCGTCACCTTATATGGTGCCGGTACCATAAACGGCGTTAAGTGCCTGACTGTACAACGCCTTAGGGAAATTAAGGCTAAGCTGCAATGCGCCAAGGCGGGACTGAGACCTGCGCTGCTTTTATGACTCGTCTTAAAAGGGTGGCAGAGCCGCAGACCCAGGCATTGACGCTCCCCAGAGAGAAGGCATGCTTACTGACATTACGTTCCGACAGATGCTCAAGTCAAACATTCCCAACTAAACAATTGATTTTCCTGTCAGGGACCAAGTTACCTATCTTGGTGTAATCCTTGATCGGAAGCTTTCGTGGACGCAGCATATTTCTTCTATCTGCCAACGTCATCCTCAGCGTCTTGGGGTAATGCGGCATTGAGGGGCACCTCTTGGGGCCTCAAGCGCTCCCAACTCCGTCTGCTCTACATCTCCTTTGTCCGCTCTGTTTTGGAGTATGCTTCCCCTGTATGGAGTCCCCATCTAAGCCAGTCTACATGCTCAAGGATCGAGCAGGTTCAAGCTGCTGCTCTATGCATCGTCACTGACACTCCACGCAGCACCAGTGTTGAAGCTCTGCAAATTGGACTAAAACAAGCCCTAACTTCTCTCTGAAGACAATGTCCCAGCAACCAAGAAAACCGCCTGCAAGGCACCACCTTTGCACAGACCGCTGAACTGCTTCTCTCAGCCTCCATGCCTGCTTCGCGAGATCCCACTCCTTCCTCCTCTATCAGCCCTCCTGCTTTGGCTTCTAACACTCCCTCTTTCTATCTACATCATGACACTCCTGGGAGCTGATCGAAACTACCTTCCCCTTGGACAAATGGTGCCAAGTCTTCACTGATGGCTCTCTCTATCCTACTTTGTCTAAGGCTGGTATAGGGTTCCTCATCCAACGTGCTAATTGGAACCCTAAGTGCTTCACGGGCCCTGGCGACCACCAGTGGCCCATTTCTGATGTCAAACTGAAAATCATCCACCGATCGCCCGCTGCCTTCAGACTTGGTCAAGAATTGAATGACATATAGGAAGAGCACTTACAGTATATCAATT
>JASANB010000774.1:0-27926 GCA_030248155.1 Sabatieria punctata | reverse complement strand
GTAGCAGGGGGACTGCCCCCACCACCGGATGGGGACTAACTACCCTCCCGAGACGATTTCTGAGCGATTTTTAGTGCCCAACCCTCTTTCAAAATTTCGGCTCAGACGCCCCGGCCGTTCGGGTTCGGCGGATGACCTATTACATGTACAGTATGTTATATGTTGCCACTAGCCTATGTAGTTACCGGTACCATAAACGGGGTAAAATGGCTGACTATTATAGGGGCCTGCAGAAACTTTGGTTGTACAGTAGTTTCGTCGAACTAATAGTCAGATATTGGCTGAAAGACTGATTTCGAAACAGTTATTAGAGCAGCATTCTTGAAAAATACTTTCTTTTCAGACGACTGTCAACGCTGTAAAGAGTTCTACGAATCGGTGAAACAGAACGATGCAGACACCATTTGCAAGGACAGAAAGACTACCATTTTTGGAAAAGTGACTTTTTTACTTTGCAATTACTAGTTGAACCGGTTCAAGCAAAACCGTTTAGAAAGCTGAAAGTACGTACTGTGCGATCTAACATGAATATGACATTTCAGTGCGAGTCAATGGTAGATCAGTTGAAGAAACGCCTTGCAGGGCATACTGTCGAAGAGATATGTGCTTCGGTTGTAAGTTCTGTCCAACGATCTTTTCTTCCATTTAAGGCCAACACCTAACTACGCTCGTTGACAAATTTCTGTTCGCCTAGAACTCCAAGAAGCACACATGAAGAACAGCAAACAGGACGTTAACAATTTTCGCGCTTTTATTTTGTCTTCAACGCAACGCTATCTGTTTGCTGTTCGAAAGGGATTAGCTAGTTTAGATACAGTAGTGATCAAAAATATGTCCCATCGCTTTTTTACCTTTCACTAAATCATTTCGTTTCTTTATCGATTTGGCTTAAATTTTCAGCAAAATTAACAAGAACTGGCTACGTAATATTGGTACAAAAATTTGACTCGTGCTGGTATAAAATCTATGAACCAGGGTGGTCCAATACGGAAATCCTAATTTTTCGGTAATTCAAAAAGTATGCGTCTGAAACTTGTAGGAATGATTGGTGTTGCCACTGGGCATAACGTACTGATATTGAGTGGGCAGCCCTGACTGTAGCTCAAATGGCACTAAATTTTTTTTAATTTCAAAAGCAACACAGGTTAAAAAGCAGCACGAGTTGTTTGGTTTCGCTCCAAACTTGATCAATGTGTAGTCAGTGGTCCTGTTAATTTTTGCTGAAAATTGGAGCCAGATCGATAACGAACTGACCGAGAAGGAAAAGTCTGAGTCAAGGCCAAAAACAGCGATGGGAAATTTATTCATCTATGCTAACCGTACATGTAAATAGGTCTCTGTTCTGCTCCCACTTAGGCCAGACCTTCCCCTGAGACGATTTTTCTGGCACGTAATTTTTTAAAAAATTTTTGCGACTTTTGCCGTAATTGCTGACACAAAAATTCTCAAAAATCGACCGCAAAAACAGCACTTTTAGGTGTATTTCAGCCCAAAATTAGCGATTTTTGACGATTTTTAGCCAACAATTGCGATTTTTTCTATTTTTATTTTTAGTCCTCAACCCCCCGTCTCAAAATTTGGGCTCAGACCCCCTCCCGGCCGACGCCAGAACCCCCAACCCCTCCTCCCCTTCGGCGGATGACCTGTTACATGCATGACAAAAACTACCTGTCATTTCTGAAAGTGTACTCTCTAGAACGGAGCAACCAGAAACTGTGGCGCCACCGGAGCAAGCAACAACTGGGGCGCCACCTCCAGAATGAGAGGCATTTGTGATACCAGTGACACTGATCTTTGCGCTGACTACTGTTTAAGTAAAATATCGTTCATGCATTTGCATTTTTACCGCTACGACCACCACCACATTGGCTACAAACACAAAAACAGTGGTTTGCCCGTTCGGTGTTGCGTTCTAGGATACAAGTGAGAGGCAGGTTCTAGTGGCGGCACGCACAGCCACATCTGGTGCTACCTTTTCTCCAGCACTTACGGCCATCTGCAACTTGTCGCCTGCCTGCGTCCTTTGCCCTTACGCTGCCTCAATTCCGAAAAAATTCCTCCCGATCGCAGCCGTTTCAAGATATCGTTACCAGAGCGAGTCCGCTCATTGTTGTTGTTGTTGTTGTAGCTTTTTGTCCTTTGGACTAGGGGTAGCCAACCGCTATCGAAGGCAAGAAGACATTATAGCTGTCCTTCAGCCTCCTTTGACAACAACCCTCACCATCATCCGTTCCAATCGGCTCATCAGTAATTGATTTTGTTGTGATTAATTTGGATGACATAGCACCTGTCTTGGTCACATGTATTTGTTGCTTGACTTAGCCGAACAAAAGTCCCTGGTGCAGAGTGGCTACGGTATTAACTGAACTTATCGGTAAGTATCTTAACGGGATACATGTAACAGGTCATCCGCCGAAGGGGAGGGGGTTGCGGGGTTCCGGCGCCGGCCGAGGGTCGGCTCAAATTTTGAGAGGGGGTTGTGGATGGGGACTAAAAACACTGAAGTCGAAAAAAAAGTACAATCACAATCTTTCACTATGTACAGTAACTCCCCAAACCAGACAGACACTTAATCATGATTCAGTCTTGATTTATTCAGTACTCGCTGTGAATTCAAAATTTTCTATTTCAGAAACTGCAGATAACTGCTTAAAATTTCCAGTCTAAGTTTGCTCGCAGTTGATTCAAACAGCATGTCAATAGTGGTCTTACTTTGGTTTCTACTAAACTTGGCTCTAAATACAATCGCAGAGAACCAAACCCGTCTGTATGTGTCGGTAAAAAATAGCGTGTTGGCCTCTGCCAATGGAACGGTGGAACTGACCGATTGTATGAGTCTGCTTGGAAAGGCCTATATAAAGGCTGCTCTGCCTAAAACCACCGTTTACAAAGGTGGCGGTAAAGGTAAGTAATCTAGCAACAAACTTCTCATACATCACGGGCAAATTTAGATGAAAAGGTAAAAATCAGAAGAAGCAAATTTGCACTGCGCTGGCTACAACAGGGAGATTGTTCAAAGAGAATGGGAAAGTTGAAACTGAATCTTAAAATGGACATACCCGGCTCCCATGGCTCTGACCACTGTATTATGACGTACGCACATACTGCATATAATGTATCGCACGCATGTACGTATGTACATGTAAAAGGGGGTCTGCCACCATACCAGCGCCAGCGCCCCGGACAGTCAGGTAAGCCTTATACAGTATAGATAAAAAATGGAAATCCCATCAAGTTTTTTGTCGGGTCTCTCAATTTCCAAGGTTTCGTTTTCAGTCATTTTTTGCCGATTTGCCCAAATTTTCAGCAAAATTAACAACATGGTTGGTAAACATTCTGGCAAGTGTGGTGCCAAAATTCCGACTACGGTTCTAGTTTTACGACCCGAAAACTAGAAGAGTGAAGGTCCACAAATTTATTTTTTGGTAATACAAGGAGTACAGGGCTGGAACTGCAGGAATGATTGGTGTTGCTATTGGGCATAACATACTAAGCGGGCAGCCCTGTAGCTCAAAGGGCACTAAAATGGGGGAATTTCAAATACATGACGAAATATGACTTTTCTTCGTAAAACCGGCAAAATGACGATTCTAAAGATTTTCAATTTTCAAAAAACGCTGCAGGGATGGTTACTATGGTGTGGAACAGAGCTTAAATATCAGGCTCATTTATTTGTCGAACTTCCTGGTACAATCTATGTTGATTAACAACAGATTCAGTGCTTTTGATTCTAGAAGGTGCAGATTTCTTAACTACGTATGGGATTTTCACTCATGTTTTTGAAATTCCCCCATTTTAGTGCCCTTTGAGCTATAGGGCTGCCCGCTTAGTATGTTATGCCCAATAGCAACACCAATCATTCCTGCAAGTTTCAGGACTGTACTCCCTGTATTACCGAAAAAAAATAAATTTGCGTGGACCACCCTCATTCCTAGTTTTCGGGTCATAAAACCAGTATGAGTCGGAATTTTGGCACCACACTTGCAGAATATTTAGCCAACCATGTTGTCAATTTTTGCTGAAAATTTGAGCCAAATCGGTAAAGAAGTGGCTGAGAACGAAACGTTTGAGTGAAGGCCGAAAAAGCGATGGGACATTTTTTTATCTACGTATACTGTATATTGACACAAGCCTTTTAACGCTTATGTCAGTCAGAGAGACTAAGCCATAGAGGAATCGGTTCCTTTTATGGCTTACCTCTCCGACTATGGCTATGATGTTCCATTGATGGCTATTGAACGCCTACTTAGCCATACATGGCTACTTAGCCCTCTATGGCTACTTAGCCCTCTATGGCTACTTAGCCCTCTATGACTACTTAGCCTTCTATGGCTACCACTCTTCCACAGCATAGCCAACTATGGCTACGTAGCCATCTATGGCTACAAAGACAAGGTCCACGCACATTTAGCCATAGATGGCTACGTAGCCATAGATGGCTATGTTGAGGCGTAGCCATCTATGGCTATGTAGCCATCTATGGCTAAACTCGAGGAGGCCCCGCCTTTTTAGCCATAGATGGCTACATAGCCATAGATGGCTATGATGATGTGTAGCCATCTATGGCTATGTAGCCATCTATGGCTAAGCTCGAGGAGGCGCCGCCTTTTTAGCCATCTATGGCTACGTATCCATCTATGGCTACGTAGCCATAGATGGCTATGTGGCCATAGATGGCTATGTAGCCATAGTTGGCTATGCTGTGGAAGAGTGGTAGCCATAGAAGGCTAAGTAGCCATAGAGGGCTAAGTAGCCATAGAGGGCTAAGTAGCCATGTATGGCTAAGTAGGCGTTCAATAGCCATCGATGGAACATCATAGCCATAGTCGGAGAGGTAAGCCATAAAAGGAACGGATTCCTCTATGGCTTAGTCTCTCTGACTGTATGTGTTGATATATGTACTGTAGTTATCTATGGTTACAAGACCCTATAAGGCAAAAGTGGGCGGGACCTATCTGTGTAGCCATAGATGGCTATCCAGTCGCGGAGCCATAGCCATAGAAGGCTATGCAGCCATAGAAGGCTCTGTAGCCATATATGGTTCGGCAGCCATAAGGGTCTGTAGCCGTAGATGGCTCTGTAGCCATAGAAGGCTCTGTAGCCATGTATGGCTATGCTTTTGAGGAGCCATAGCCATACATGGCTATGGAGTAATCTATAGCTATCAAGTCATCTAAAACTCAGTAGCCTTATATGCCTAGCATGCATGCGGTCTTGCAGCCATACATTTGTAGCGATCCATAGCCTTATATAAACACATAAGCGATTGTGTCAATATAAGGCTTAGTTCACCTGACTGCAGAGACGATCCGATCCGATCCGATTTGCGGGGGCTTTACGGCCTGCGATCAGACTCGAGGTCCATTCCGCTACCCCCGTGATTGGTCATCTCGGACGTTTCCCTTCTTTCACTGCCCAGCCACTCCTAGCCATGCTGCTGGGCGCCGGCGCCAGTCACCAGGAGGGCGGCCGGCGTGTCGATGCCATGATGCTGACAGCTCCCGACGGCCGCCGGTGCCCATATTCCAGAGGGCTCCCGGCATAGTTGGTTTCTCAGACAGCTTCTGACATCGTAGATCTTCTTCCCAACGCGGCATGCTTTGTGGAGTGGCTTCGGTCGATCCAGTTGGTTCCCATTTTACCTACTAGCTGTCACCAGCTTTCGGTGGCCTGGGTGGAGCTTTGCGCCGACAACCAACTCTTTGCGGCAAGAAACTTGCCGCGCCGAGAGGATGAGCGCACGACGTCGCGCACAGTGGCTATGCGGCCTAAACCACTACACCAACTGTGCCGGTGCTGTGCAAAATTCTTACTCCCCACAGAACTGTACTCCCGGGAGTAATTTTTTGTTGCAAAATTATTACTCCCTATAAAAATTTTTACTTCCTACAAAGATGACTCTCTGGAAATTGTGCAGGTGCAGGCATGTGTGTTATATTTTGCTCAGTACTGACACCTACACGCAGAATGAGTTGTATTTATGTACATTTGTATGTACTACAAACAACAGTATTGTCAAATTGGCATTTGAAATTGGCGCCTAACCTTGTTCCTTATTCAAAATAGAGTGTTTTTTTGGTTTCTTATAACAACGTCACGATTGTTGATTTTGTGTTTTTTTGCTCGGTAATGAAAGAGAAAAGAAGTAAAGAGAAAAAGGGAGAGTGGCGTGCTGTAGAGACAAGTAGAGAAGAGAGAGGCTAGGAGGAGAAGTCGGAAGGACGGCGCTGTGGCTAGACAAGAACCAGTTTCTACTAGGCTGTAGTTCTAATTTATTGGGTGAGTTATTACTGTGAGTCGACGCGGCTAATCGCAAACGTTGAGATAGCCTACATACAATCCGAGGAGGCCGCCGACAAGCCAACTCGAGAACGGGCAGACCATTCAACATCGCGCTTTTTTCGTCAAGTATTGTAATCACTGGTCGCTCACATTACACTCATAAATTTGTCGCGAGGAGCAAAGGCCCTAAGTCCCAACTGACTTGGGTTGGCAATAAAAGGCAGGACAAAACCTTCACACGTAGGATTAAGATAGCAGAAATACAGAGCAGCCCCGGTTGTGACCATTTGAACCTTTTGCACAGTCCTTGCTATGGATGAAGACAAACTAGAGCAGCTGACTGCCTGCTTAGAGAGAAGCCAATATCTGACTCAGGCGAACGAGTTCAGAGAACTATTTGCTAGCTATTCGGAGCACCTGTACCCGAGCCACGCAGAACAGTCCTTACTACCTAATTTTGGGTCGGGAACCGCGCTTGCCAGTGCACTGCCATTTCTAGTAGCTGACCCTAACACAGATTTTTACTTCGAAGCTGCAGTATAACACCGGCTGAAGGCAGTTTCTCGATTGAAGGGGAGCCAGAAAGAAGCCAAGAAGAATGTGAAAGAACAGGCGAAGTACAAGGCCGCATGGGATGCCAAACAGGCTACAATGCATGAGTTGAAGGTCAGAGATTTAGTCAGAAGCCAAATACAAAGCTACAACACTCGGGCCAGCACTACAATGTAGCAACAGGTGTCTCATAATTTGAGTGTGTATATTGCTTCATTGCATAAAAGTGCATGTTTGTTATGTTACATGTATGTTATGAGTATAAAATTGTTCGACCTCTATGCATAACCAACAAAACAAGTTAGGGAGTAAGGATTTTGCAAGAAAAAGTAAGGGAGTAATAATTTTGCAAGGGGGAGTAACAATTTTGCAGTGTAAAAGTAATTTTTTGCAGGGAGTAAGGATTTTGCACAACACCGGCATAACGCGGAGACAATCTTTCGCTACTGACTGACAGTAAAAGCTAACTGACGCGACGACGATGCATTCTGGTCTGGTGAATCTTACAGACCACTTTCCCCCTTGGTAGGGTGGCTGACCTGTTTAACTTTAGCCTAACCATAGGTCTAAAGCTACGTAAGCTAGAGCATGAACTAATGCTTAAATTAAATTCTGATTCTAAACGTGAATTCAAAACTAAGCACAAGCGTAAATCTAAATCGGTAATAGCGGTGTGGGGCGATACGGTCCGAGTACAAAATTATCGGCAACTTTGACAAGGGGCCGTAAATTTGTTTAATCTACGGTCGCGTCTTACGGTACGGTAGACAGTTGCTTTTTAGGAAAACTTCCGATAATTACAGGGTTGTATATTTTTCCGAAAAAACCTCGGCCTGTTTTTTTCCAGTTTTTTTCCGGTTTTTTTCCGGTTTTTTTCCTAAATCGCGGAAAAAAACTCCAGCCCAAGTTCTGAGTATCCTAGGCTGGTTTTATGATTCCTAACGCTTTCTAGCACCTTCCTCAGTCTTGTTAGACCAGAAATACACGTGTTACATTGATATAAATCACGAAACAGGCATGAAACAGTGCCTGACAGGTTCCATAAATAACGCTATATGCAAATTTTCTTACAGCAGTTTGCATTTTTGTTTTTTCATGCCAAATTTGGTCTTTTTTGTTGTTTTTCTAACAGTTTTGAGTCAGTATGGCCTATTATACATAGCAAAAGTCCATTTTTAAACGAAAAATGACGTAAATTAGCTATTTTTAGCTTGAGTTTTTTTCCGCGATTTATGTTTTTTTCCGACCCTTGGGAAAAAAACCGGTTTTTTTCCGGTGTTTTTTTCCCACCTCACATCCCTGGATAATTATAGAGCTTCCGATAGATTTCCATGGTATAGTACATTATGGCTAGTCGTTGACAACTTTTTGAAAGATTACGTGAAGCTACGTACATAATTACATCTATGGCAGGTTCAAAATGGGCAAAAAGGACAACAAGCAATTCAACTGTAAAGCGAAGCCGCAGGTGTGCAAATCGCGCCAAAACCGGTTCAAGATAAGTGTGGACGCGACCAGCTGCTCCAAAAATGAAAATCAACCGTCCACTATCAGCTTGTCGATAGTGCCTGCGCACTAGCAATTCATTGCTACTCTCTGCACTGTGCTGCAACTATTTTATTATGTCAAAACGGCGCAGCTTTTCAATTGTTATGTAGCAAAGAATCAAAAATAAACTGCTGAATGGTTTGCTGTAACTCAGGAGTATATAGATGGGTACACCCTGTGGCGGATGTAGGGAGGAAAATATTGGGCAAAAAAATAAGAGAGAGTAAATGAATTATGTACTAAAACTGTCTATTTAAGGTTCAGAATGCCTTTTATAGATGCGTTTTAGAAGGCTAAATTTTCAAACTTTTCTTGTCCTGGTCGGGCAGAAGCGCAATCAGGCCATTATACATCAACTACTAAAACTGTCACTTTTTGTCAATTCTACGCTCAGAATATACCCTTCAAATGCCTTTTTGAAGGCTAATTTTGCAGAATTTTTCTTGTCCTAGCCCAACCAGGCAACTTCAAAATTTAACACCACCCTTGCATAATCCTGGGTACGCCACTGTGCATTCGCTCGCTTGCATGTAAGCAAATCAAGTGCTGTTCAGTGCCTTACTTAGTACTTGGCTACCAGTTTTATATGCAACACCATACAGCTAATACCTAGGTGATCCTGATTCCACTATTGGACGAACATAAGTTTTATAGGCCCTCAGTAAGATATCGCTTTGTCGTGTATGAAACACTCTAAAGATTAAAGCTGATATTTTCATAGCTTTTGCCGATTTCCGCTGACAATGTTCAGATGTTGCTGTGTCGACGCATATACAGTATACAGTTGGTATACAGTCAGTACTGTATCATGTACCTAGTGCAAGTACGTTTGCAATACACCAACGCCACGCCGTTTGTGGTCCTGGTAACCCCACGTTCAGGGATTGTGGCGCTACCATATCATGTAAACAGCGTTTAGTGCCCGAGTGTAATATATACGTAAGCGTTTCCCTCTTAAACTTTGGCATCGAATCGAGTGTACAGTAATCACCATACATGTATGTACTAGGCATACATGTAACAGGTCATCCACGGTGGGTGGAGGGGGGTTGGGGGTAGGAGTCCAAATTTTAGGAGAGCGGGTTGGGCACTAAAAACGCTCGAAAATCGAAAAAATCCCAAATTTTGGGCTAAAAATCGCTAATTTGGGCTGAAACACAACTAAAAAGTGCTGTTTTGCGGGCGATTTTGAGAATTGTTGTTGTTGTAACCTTTCTTTCGGACTAGCAGTAGCCAACTGAAACACATTTGCCTCTCTGAAATTGAAAAAATTTGCTCAAAAAATTACTTGCATGAAAAATCGGAAGAGTGACAGGCCTAAGTCGGGTGGGGGTTACAACATTACATGTAGGAGTAGCAGACTAGAAAGAGAGCTTAGAAGCAGGCACTTGATTTATTTATACTACGGTAAATACTACCAGGCAATACAAATACGAAAGAAACGCAGATCACTGAAAAAACAACGCACCAGACCAAACCTGTTAATTGTCCCTGAATAGAATCTAATCTACACACTTGAATCGACCGACCAAACAGACAACAAAACGGCATAGTTTGGGCTTTGTTCACAGAGTGCCTGTGCAGTAATAATAACAATAATAATAATAATAACTGGGTGGGTAGAATCTCTACGACGGGTGGTCCAAAATTTCATCCAATCTCGAAATGTCCTGACCGCAAAGATTGGAGACTGCCACAGCGGCGTCTGAAAATTTGCATTTTACCTTAATATAATCAGGGAAGTAACAAGACGGTACCGACCGACCGAACGATACCCGGAATTAGGAGATACTCTGAACAAATGTGTGTGTGTTAATTTTCATGCATTCAGATTGACAGTGTGTTGACAAAATGAACAATTCTGGAATATCTGTTTTTAAAGAGCAGAGTAGAAAAACAGATTATAAGAATAATTCTTATTTTCTCAACACTGTGTCTGTCACTCTAAATGCAACACTAAATATTCTACACTTCTTCAGCAGAGTCCATAGAATTTTCAGGTCATTTGACGAACAGATTGTCGAACTGACAACAAAAGGAAAAGTTTTCATACGCTGTTTCTATAGGTGAAGAAGTTACACAAATTTTCACTTATTCTTGAATTTGTCAGAAACGGGTCAAGTCTGATGTACTTAAATTCAATCATGCATGGGCCCGGGGGTAAGGGGGCTTTACCCTCCCCCACGGCCGGCCATACCCCCTTCCCGACCCCCTCCCGGAGGGAGAAAATTTTCGCTTATTTAAGGCAAAATAGACGCTTTTTTGGCCTTTTTTTGGGACCCCCCTGAGGTTTCCAGACCTACCTCCGGATTTTTCCGGCCCATGTATGAATTGAACACGCAAAATTTGCCATATTTTGGCACCAACTTAATCGAAGAAGCATTATGGTACCGGTAACACATCATACTGCTTCCTTCATACATGTAACAGGTAATCATCAGACACACAAAATATTGAAACCAAAAATGAGATTGACGGCAAGGCAAACCCAGATCGGGGTGGCTTATTTTCGAGGAAGAAAAAAGGCTAGCAAACAAAGATTGATTACCTGTATCAAAGTTGCCGAGACTCATCTGTTCCCTGATCATTTGCCTGAGCAGTGCCACCTCCTTCTCCTTCACCTCCAACTCGCACTTCAGCCTTCTATTGTCCTCCAGCAATTGTTGCTTCTCCTCCAGAATCTCCGCCCACACCGTCTTCTTCTTCTCTCTACTCTTCTTAACTGCACAGTTGTTCTTCCATCTCTTCTCCTTATAGACAGGGTCGTTGGCCACCTCTGGCTCCACTCGCTTGTACCGTCTGGTCTTGCGCGGCACACACCAACCCGTCTTTCTCTTCGCCCTTCCACGAACCACCGATTTCTCGCAACCGACCGGCTCTTGCCACGGCGAGTTAGGTGCGATCTGGAGTTTAGGCGGACTGTGGTCGGGTGTAGACTGGAGACTGGAGCTGGGGGATGGGGATTGAGAGAGTGGCGAGAGTAACTTATTCTCCACCTGTACAAGTTCGCTGTCTCTGAAATTATTTATAATAATGCACTTTGTAGGCACTGATAGAATATTCGGAGAGGACAGTGCTAAAAATCGGAAGCAAAATACCGTAAAACTTTTAATAATAGCGCCGCCCTGTTATTTTTTCGTGATTATTATTTCAATGCTACATTGGCCATCTCAACTATTCCTCATTTTGCTGAAAATACAGGGTATTTTTGCCTTAAACACAAGCAATCTTTATATGAGTCTGCTAATGTTTGCAAGCTTAATCAAAGAAAATTGTTTTAAAAAGACAGTATTCTACATTGCAAACACGTACAACAGCGTTGATAGTAGTGCGCGTGGGAGCGCCATTACTAGAAGGGCGCTACTATTGGAGCGAGCGCTTTTTTTAGAAGTTTTACGGTAACAGCAAAAAAAAGACAATTTAGTATTTGAAATTGTAAAATACTGAAATTTCTAACTGTTCGTTAGAAATAGAAGGTAGCAGAAAAGTGTAGTCTGACCATTAGTCAAACATGTACTGTACTAATGGATTGTGGTTCCACAGCTAGAAAGGCCAGGCCTGGAGACAGTTTAGGGCCCCGACCAAAAAATACAAGACAAGTATTAGTAGCGGCTCCAGTCCCAACAAACTTGCTCAAAAATCACTAATTTTTAGCTAAAAATCCGCTTAAAAAGTCTCTGGAAACCTAGTTTGGCGTTTCTACTGCTGATATTTAAGAGAAATCGGCGCTTAGAGAAGCTTTTTTGTCATGCTTTGCTTGTCTTTAGCTCTAAAACACAATTCACCAGCTTTAAATAGCGATTTGGTCGGCTTCTTACTGAAAATAAACATGCTAGAAACGCATTCTCAGGCGTTTGGATCTTCATGAAAAGTTTTGACTCCTTCTGGGCTACCGAACCCACCTCGACCCACTGAAGAAAGAAAACATCCTACCCCTCCCCATGCCGGCCGGACCTATTACAGTCAGGCACTTAACGCCATTTATAGTACTGGTACTAGGCCATGGCACACATACATGGGCCGCGGGGGCTCCGGGGTGGATTTGCCCATCCCCCAACTTGGGTTCAACCCTCCAAACGACCCCACCCACCCACTTGAAGCCGACTTGTTCCTGACCCCATCCACCAAAAATCGCCGCGACCCCCCCCCAAACCGGCAGACCCACCCCCGGATTTTGACTACCCCAACCCATTTTTCCGCCCATGTATGATGGTACACCCACGTTCGGCGACAATTGTGGTACCATATGGTACCCCTACCCATGGCCATGGGCGCCGGTACCATATTATATGGTACGGTACGACTACCATATATGGTACAAAATCTGATCAGAGTGGTATCATAGATGATACCGCTACCGGCACCCTATATGGTTCCACTACAGTACAAGCCTAGGACGTAGGGGTACCATATAGTACCGGTACCATATATGGTGCAGTAGGCTAGGTACCGGTACCATAAACGGCGTTAAGTGCCCGACTGCATTACATGTATGGCCTTAGTCCGTGAGGGTGAGGGTAGACCACCTGCTAACGCTTGACAAGCTAGATCATAGTTAGATCCAAGACTCACCCGTTTTCCGGTTCCAATTTCGGTTTCAGCTGAGACGAGCAGACTTCCGGTTGTGCCGTTGTTTCAGTGATCAGTTCGGTGTCCAGCGTGACAGTGGCAGAATAGCCGCATTGGTCATCCTGGTCCACCTAAATTGGACTGACTACTGTAATGCCTGTGTTGTGACAAATAAGAATAACGTATCGCATCCCAACCTTTTATTTAGCCATAAAATGGGTGTGTCTTGGGATCAGCGACTGTGATTTTATATTTCTCTACGCAGCAATCTGTGTTCAGATTTTACAATTTTTAGCACTCTGACAGTCAGGTAAATCGTATCCTTAGTGTGGGTGGAAACGATTCCTGAGCATCAATTGACTATAAAACCGGTAAATATAGGTTACTGTATCTACCGTATCCCGGGTGACCGTATTGTTGAAACCATACTATTTCGCTCATTTCTGAGCTTCCGGCTTATGCTTCAGGCTTTGGTTTACGTTCAAAAACAGTGTAATGCGCAACACGGTAGTTACAGTAACCTATATTTACTGTTTTTGCAGTCGACTGATGCTCAGGAAAGTTCCCAGACCAAGGTTACGGTGTTTGGTCGCTGTATGATTTTAGGTAGGTAGGGAAACTACAGGCATACCAATTATTAATAAAAAAGCTCTTGAACAGTCCCTCACTTTAATCAAAATCGGTGGTTTATCGTTGCACGGACGTTGCTGCAACTTGGAGGGTTCCTTTCGGACACTCAGTCCATTCCGATTCAGACCGAGACCCAGCTCGCCGACCAGAGCAGGGATTGGATCCGAACCGTCGACCAAAACCGGCTGGGGACTAAATTTAGCTGGCACCTTCTTAACAACAAGCACAGGAACCAAGGTACGGTCGGGGTTCGGGAGCCCGTTGGGTCTGAGGACCGAGACCACAGGGGATGCAGGTTTTAGAATTATGGGGGTATTCTCGCGTCTACAGTAAGATTGAATATACGAACGTGGAATGGTCCTCAGGTGGACTCCCGGTCGCATTCCAGACGACATTTGGGTGCGGCTTTAAGGAGGTGAACCTGGCTCAACGGTAATTGCGTAATATGGCCCCTTCCACGCCGGTTACGATATGATTATGTCGAAATTGATTAAGCTCAAGTTGGAATGGTTTTGCCTTTAATCCAGTTTGCTACTTAACTAAAATTGCTAGCGGTACATTTATGGAAATTGTCGCGAGAACTGTAGCAATACAAAATCAGAGGTGTTGGAGTAAATTTGACTCTATTTTATTGGCTAAAAGAGAGTTTTAATTATAATTGGCGTGGCGTGGCGTTATGACTCACTTTTGCCTGAAGTTCAAGCTAACGGATTACGGTAGAGATTTACAGAATTGGAGAAAAAAAAGTACGATTTGTTGCTTGAAAATTGTAAAAGATGTCGGCCGGCGGTCAACTTCTCTCCTTAACGGGCAAAAGAACAAGCGGAGAATCTGTTAGGACTCAAAATGGTAAGTTTTCTTGAAATTTTTATTGATTAGCATTATTAATACAATACTAAAAAAAGTTAGTTAGTATAAGTAGTTGGCTACTCCGAATTTTCATACTTTCAGTTACGGCAGCAGCGGCTATTGCCAACATAGTAAAATCGTCATTGGGGCCAGTCGGACTAGACAAAATGTTGGTGGATGATGTTGGAGTGAGTTTTTCATTTGTTTGCGCCGTTGCCATGTTTTCGTTAAGCCCGGTTCACACTACGAAATAAGAAATAAGAAATAGCCACGAAATAAGAGTTGCGCCGTGCTCAACTTTTTTCATCTGAAATAAGAGTTTTCTTTTACTTTAAGCGTATAGCATGTCATAATAAAGTCTGAAACGACTGTCTAAAGTCGAAAAGCATCAGAAACCTATAAGCACTGCCTATACACGTACAAACCAAGGTTTTTTCAGCGGTTGCCTGCTGTTTTACATAGAAATTATGATCTTAAGTAGATTATTGACAAGTTTCAAGGCATTTATGGCCTGTTCACTGCTTTTCGGATTGGATATACCCGTTCTTGACTGTGCGACTTGCAGTTGACTGCTTATGTTCAAAGAACCTACAAAAAATGCGATAAATGCGTACTATCATTTAAGTGTTTTTGGTGTTCCGCCGGTCTACTATGACCATAAATCGCTTAGTTTCCAAAAATTGCTTAGACGAAAAGATTTCGGACGCTTACTATACACTGCAGCTGATTTTTACTGTGCTGATTTCTTATTTCGTAGTGTGAACGCTCCGCTTATTTCTTATTGCAGACGCCTTATTTCTTACTTCTTATTTCGTAGTGTGAACCGGGCTTTAGCCTAAGCCTAAGTCTTGCTGGGTGTCGCACACAGCAGGGTTCGTGCGTAACCTGGAAAGTCAGGGAGTCATGGAAATGTCAGGCAATTTGGGATCTGGTCAGGGAAAAGTTTGATAGCAGCAGAAACAAGTCACCGCCAAATAGGGTAGTCCTGTCAGAACTTTACACAGCACCCTTTTGACAATCGGTCTTTCTGACTGATTTTATGCACTACAACTTAAACCGGAAATTTACCCTCTGAATACCGTTTAAATGCGTTCTACAAAGTCATTTTTTCAAAATTTTTTTCGCAGTTTCCTCACCTGGTAGGTCAGGCAATTTTACTTTGGTCATGGAAAAGTGAGGAAAAGGTCAGGAAATTTTGCTATACAAAAGCCGCACGAACCCTTTGTCAGGCTTAGGCTGTTTCACCGGCGATTTTGGCAATTTTGGTGTCTGAAATACTACAAAATTGCAAAAATTTGCTCAAAAAATTACTTGCCAGCAAAATCGGAGCGGGTCGGAAAAATCGTCTTGGGGTCCCCGATCGTAGGATCCGTGCTAAGTCGGGGGGGAGTAGATTCCCTGAACCCCTGTTATATGTATGGTCTGCTGAGCCCAAATTCTGGGGAGGGGTTTGAGGTTGGAAACTAAAATCGCAAAGTCCAATTTCTTAGTTTAAAATCGTCCAAAAAACGCTAATTCGGGCTCAAATACAGCTAAAATGTGCTGTTTTACAGGTGATTTTAGCAATTTTAGTATCTGAAATTGTAAAAGTAATGGCAAAAGTTAGATAAAAAATTCCTTGCCAGAGAAATCGGAAAGGCCCCGATCGGGGGATGGTCCGGCCTAAGTCCGTTGGGGGCACCACCCCGGACCCCCTGTTACATAATATGCTTGGGCTTAGCTTAGTTATATGTGGTATTCAGACAGGGGCTAGCATTTCGGCTGAGGGGTGGTGAATTTGTAAATTCTGATGGGGAGAGGTTGCGGCGACTGATGGGGGTTTGAGGGGATGGCAAGCTGAAAAGTTCGATTGATGGCTAAAATCAAGATTGTTCGCTAATATAGTTTAAATAAGCTATTCTGAGCTCATTTACACCTAACCTAGGCATACTTTAACTTTCTATACAAAATTCTCCCAAAATTTCTGGGGGGCAGCAGCCACCTGAAGAGGGGGGTAGGCAGACATGGGCAAAGGGGGGGCTGAGGGGGGTTGGTCCCCCATCAGCCGGCCGCTACCCCCATCAGGAATTTTTGGGAAGAATTTTGTATAGAAAATTATAATAAAAATATGCCTGGAATAGGCGTAAATGAGCTCAGAATAGCTAATTTTAACTTATTTTAATGAAAAATAATCCAAAAAACCCTGATTTTCGCCAAAAATCGGACTTTTTGGCTTACCACCCCCTCAGCCCCCCATCAGGCGCTCCTACCCCCATCAGGAATTGAAAATTCTACCCCCCATCAGCCGAAATGCTAGCCCATGTCTGGGGGTAGGTGAGAAGCTGAAGAAAGGGAGTGGCTCAGCCGTTTGCCCATGTTTGGTGGCAGCAGCATACATACTGCAGAGAGATGTGTGGTAAGTCCAAGTGCACATATTTCAGGACGTAACAATCACCAACGATGGTGCCACCATTCTCAAACTACTGGAAGTGGAACACCCGGCCGCTAAAGTTTTGGTAGAATTAGCGCAGTTGCAAGATGAAGAGGTAAATTGATGCCTTATTAGGATGCCGCTGTCTATCTGTCTTATCCAATCACTAGTGATGCAACCGGGGGCGGAATATCGGGATTACCGGGAAATGAGAATACCCTGAAAAACCAGGAAATCGATCAAAATCTGGACTTATTTTGAGTTTTTTGAACACTGCAATTAGTCAGTTTTCAACCGGTTGACGAAAGACTTTTAGTACGATTACTATCATTTGTTTACAGTCTGTTTTGACCAAGTTCTAGCCTTCGGTAGCCTTACAGTTATGTCCTTCCGAAATCAGCTGACCCCAATTTTCAGGCATCAAATTTGAACATAAATATCTCACGAATCCTTCGTCAGATGTATTCCAGATTTTGCAGATTAACCAATCTTTATATGGACTTTAATCACTGGAACGCTCAGCTTTCTAGCACACAGCTGGCTAAGATCTGGCGCATTTTAACTTTCAGTGAAGGTGAAAATTTAGTATTGCCGAAAGTGAGGGTGGTGCCTCTGAAAATAAAGCACGACTGTTTAGCCTAATTTAGATGTTCATTTTGTTGCCTTAGCTATGTGTCCTAGAGGGACTAAGATTAGAAGTCTTGTTTGTTTCTTTGTTTGTTTGTAATTTCCCGCCACAGGCATCTGCGATTAGGGTATGGCCCGACCATATATGGCGCTGGGACCATACATGGGCCGGAAAAATCCGGAGGGGGGGGGTGGGGGGTTGAGACCTCGGGGCGGGGGGGGGGTCCCCGAAAAAAGGCCAAAAAAACGCCTATTTTGTCTTGAATAAGCGAAAATTTCCTCCCTCTGGGAGGGGGGAGGGGGTATGGCCGGCCGAGGGAGGTATGGCCGACCGAGGGGGAGGGGTATACCCCCCTTACCCCCCGGCCCATGTATGGGTGTATCCCAAAAGCGCACAAATCAAAAGCGCACATCCCAGAAGCGCACTTCCCATAAGCACACGCTCAGAAAGCGCACAAGCGCACAAGTAAATGTTAGCAACTACAGATTGTATATACAGTAGCACTAGCACAGGTATATAATGTATGGCGGCAGTTATGCTGGCAGTATGACAGGTTATCATCGATTGACGGCCTGACCACCGCCCTGTTGCCTGGTTATTTGCGGGTCCCAACTCAACCACATCGTGGTACTTGGTGCAAAGAGTGTCTTTCATAGGACGTGGGCGTTGGGCGTGGTGGACCAGTTCACAGAGAGGGTTATCCGGGCAAGAAGCAGCTGCCAGAAATTGAGCTGATAGTAAATCAGAATGCACTTTAACGGGGAGAAGCATAGTCTCCTGATGCAAATGAGCCATTGAGGTCATCAAATGACATCCAGTGATAGTGCGCAAGGCAGCATTTTGTAGTATCTGCAGCTTGCCAAAGTTCGAATTCGAAATATAGGACGTCCAGATTGGGGCTGCATAGTTGAAGATAGCCTTGAAAGTGACTAGAAGTGTTTCTTTCTGCTGACCCCAACATGTTCCCGCTAGAGCTTTCAGGATGGAATTTCTTGCAGAGACCTTGGAGCTAGTGGCTGCCACGTGGTGGGCAAAAGTAAAGTGCGTGTCGAAAACCACTCCTAGGATCTTCTTAGGGGTCTTGTTTAGAGGAAGCCGCACCCCATTGAGGAGGACATTAGGGTGGTAGTTGGATTGATGTGGAGTGGATCTGGCGTAAACATCAGTGGTGGACTCTGTTGAACTCAGACGGGCATCTTAAGCCTTTATATATATACAGTAAAACTCTATATGTCCAGAACAGGCGTTTTATTTCACATTACTATATGTGCGCTTTCTGAGCGTGCGCTTATGGGAAGTGCGCTTATAGGATGTGCGCTTATGGGATGTGCGCTTTTGATTTGTGCGCTTTTGGGAACACCCCCCATGTATGGCTGGGACTTGTCCAAAACAAAACAAATCATAATAATTTTCTGGCTGGATAGAATATGGACCGAACGGCCGTTTGAAGTTATTCAGAAAACTGAATAGACAGGCAGGCAGTGTATTTGTTGGGTCAATACAGTAGAAAGTACTGCAGGTGGGGGACGGCACCACGTCGGTGGTGGTGATAGCGGCGGAGCTGTTGAAAGCGGCGGACGAGCTGGTGAAGCAGAAGTTGCACCCGACCACCGTAATCAACGGATACCGATTGGCCTGCAAAGAGGCAGTCAGATACATGCAGGAGAATCTGTCGGTCAACGTCGACGACCTGGGAAGAGACAGTATAATCGGAGCTGCCAAAACTTCTATGTCCAGCAAGCTGATCGGACCGTAACTTATTACAGTATTTCTGTTACAGTAGTCAGACAAATGCTTTGTGATCGACCGGAACCGGACCGGAATTACCGGAGTCGGAATTCCGGTTGATCGCTACACATGCTACCGGTACGGTTGCCATGTGGCCTTACCTAATCTTGACTGAGATGGGCAGGGCAGAGTGGAGGAAGTGCTCCAAAACGGCTGGTAGAAACCAGTTGAGATTGTGTTTCAGCCCGTTTACAAAATTACGCATTATGTTGAGCACGTACTGTTACTAACCTAACTAGAGATGCAACCGTAATCCGGTATATACCGGATAATCCGGTATTTTTTTGCTCTAAGACACTATCCGGTATCCGGTATACTTTGGATACCGGATACCGGATAATATCGGATAGCCAAAAATAGCATTTTCATGACAATTTTTCCAGTTTTCGAGCGTATTTTTGGTTTCGCATGCAGATTAGCACTATTTTGAGACTTAACTGCAGCCTGTTATCTAGAAAATATAGCTGATTGAACGTGATATCAGTCACATCAAATACATTCTTGGTCATATCCTGCCATGAAAGCATCAAAAAGTATATTTCTAGCCTGAAAATTAATGTATTTCCTTAAAACTTGTCATCATTACTATCCGGTATTATCCGGTATCCGGTCTTCTGAAAACTATCCGCTATCCGGTATCCGGTATTTTTCTTTACGGTTGCATCTCTGAACCTAACGCTATACTTAGTTGTTGTTTAGTATGTACTACTGTTTAGCTATTTTGTAACGACTTTTAGTTCTCTACCTATCAGAATTTGATCTCAATCCCTTCCAACCGGAACACAAGCTGCTTACTGAATAAAACGTGCTAAAAACTGTGATTTCCAGGGGCTTTAGTTAGGGTTATGGGTCCGGCGCCGGTTGAGGGTCTCAGCCCAAATTATAGGTGAAAGGGAGTACTAAAAATGCTCAAAGAGCTGTGACTAAGTCGGGTGGAGGAGACCCTGTTTCATGCATGGAGTTCTGTCTGACCACTGTTACATATCGAGCAGGTGATAGATAGTTCTGTTTCTTATAGAGATTCGGATTTCTTCTCTGAACTAGTGGTGGATGCGGTGGAGCTGGTAAAGACGGGAGATGCGCACGGAAACGCCAAGTACCCGATAAAGGCAGTCAACGTACTGAAAGCACACGGAAAGTCGGCTAGGGAAAGCCTTCTGGTTAGGGGATACGCTCTCAACTGCACCGTTGCCTCTGCAGGTACCTGACTACTACTATTATTTATTATTATTCTTATTCTTTATTATTCTTATAGTATTATTACTAGAGTGCGAACAATACCTAAAAAACCCAATACCCCAATACCCAATACCAATACCTGAGACCCCCAATACCCAATACTTGTGTAGCTGGGCCAAAAATTTCATTTCAGTGGGCAGGTACAGTATAGTTTTGTACACACACTGCAATTAAAATTTTTCAGAGGCTGGTTGGACCGCTGCCCAAGCAGGGCGAGAAAATTTTGAAAGATTAGCCTTTCAGAAAGCATTTAGAAGCCGTTTTAGGCGTAAAATTAGCACAAATTAATAGTTTTGGTACTTAATATTTCGTAATTCAGTCGTGTTTCTTACTTCCGGCGATTTTTTTCCTAACTCGGCGGAAATTGTGTGCACCACCGAAATAGCCATGGGCATACATGTAACAGGTCATCCGCCGATGGGGGGAGGGGGGGTTGGGGGGTCTGACGCCGGCCGGGGCGGGGGGTCTGAGCCAAAATTTTGGGGGAGGGGGGTGGGCACTAAAAAACGCTCAAAAATCGCAATTTTTGGGCTAAAAATCGCCAAAAATCGCTAATTTGGGCTGAAATACAACTAAAAAGTGCTGTTTTGCAGGCGATTTTGCAATTTTTGTGTGTGAAATTGTAAAAAATTGCAAAAATTTGCTCGAAAATTTACTTGCCAGAAAAATCGGAGGGGGGGGGGCGGTGAAATCGTCTCGGGGGGGGGGGCATCCGGGGGGATCTGGCCTAAGTCGGGTGGGGGGGCAGACCCCCCTGTTACATGTATGGCCATGGGTGCGGTGCTAGTACATTACAGTGCCACCATTTTTAATTTAGATAAGAACAGAGAAAATAATTACTGTTGTAGCGATTAGAAAAGCGTACACTTTAGGAAATTCTACTAACGTTTAGTTGATTAGGCCGTTCATAAACGATGACATTCCAGAGGGGGAGGGGGCTCGGCTGAAATGTGACCATAGATGTCGCTTTTTTCGGAATTTATTCTGTCAAAGGTTTCTACAATGCAGAAAAGCTTCCCAGAGTGGTTGTAGGGATTTATTCTATTGATTGCGCTGTATGCTAACAAGAAAACATGACAGTTCCGTACGTACTGTACTTTTATCGGGGGGGGGGGTAAACCGAAAACGACGTCGTGTTAGGGGGAGGGGTCCTCTAGAAACGACGCAAGGCGATTTTTGGGGGAGGGGGCTCTGAAAAATCGGGATTTTGGAACGACGTCGTTTATGGACGGCTGCTTAACGCGAAAACAACCGAATCATCGATCAACTTTTTCGATTTTTTCAGATCAATTTTTCAGTTCAACATCGATTTTTGTCTGTTTTTAATTGTCCAATTTTGTATTGGGTATTGGGGAGTAAAAACCCCAATACCCAATACCTGGAAAACACCCCAATACACCCAATACCCAATACCAGTTCGCACTCTAATTATTACAGAAGTTTCTGAACGCCGATCAATATAAACTCTTCACAGTTGTAGCCATATGATTATTATTAGTTTAGAAAGTGATTTTTTGCGCCAGTCAACTAACAGTTAGGCTGAATTTTTGCGATTTCATGTTTTTCTTTTATAGTGGCTGACGCAACGGAAAAGACTGGCCACTTTTCTGTTGGGCCACGCATCTGCAATTTACGCACCAACGCGCCGTGCCTTTAACAACGGCTGCTGGAAGGTGTGGCGCGGCGTGCCAGAGCGTTTATTGCAAACCTCTCCCCTTAGAAAAGTGGCCGGCCAATTTTCTCTGCACTATTATTATTATGATTGCACAGCTTAAGCTATCTGTTGTGATTAGCATCTAATAATTTCAGCTATGCCCCGCAAGGTAACCAATGCAAAAATAGCTTGTCTCGATTTCGGCCTACAGAAAGCCAAGATGCATCTGGGCATTTCGGTGGTGGTCGAGGACCCGGACAAGTTGGAGCAGATTCGAAAAGAGTGAGTCAGACCACCACCATCGCTCCCCTTATGCGGTCAGACACTTTATGGTGCTGGTAGATATGGTTGTGTTGTTAGGCTTTTTTTAACAAAATCTGTTCTGAAGGCTCATTTCGAAAAATTTTTGTTTTATTCAAAGTATGTAGATTTTGTGGCTGATTTTAGACTCAGATATACATTAGCAGTGCAGTTCTATCAATTTCATGCCTATTCTAAGCCCTAAAAATAGGTTTTGAAAGGCAGCAGCTACACACTCTGCGAGCAAAGCTGCAGGTAGAGTATCGACTCTCAGGCTGTAACACTATGTTTGAGCCAAAGTATCAGCTTTTGCATTTAAAGTTGCTTCTGATTATGCATCCTTGCATCTCCTCCTACAAGCTATATTTCTTGCATAAAAATTTTCGTAAAAAGGCATTTCTACGCCTTCGAAAAGATTTTTTAACTCTACCATCGTACGTACCCCACATTCAATAGTACCGGCACCGTATGGTACCCCTACCCAGACATGGGCTAGCATTTCGGCTGAGGGGGGGGGGTAGAATTTTCAATTCCTGTTGGGGCTGAGGGGGTGGCAAGCCAAAAAGTCCGATTTTGGCTAAAATTAAGGTTTTTGCTTATTTTTCATTAAAACCTAAACCAAGTTACACCTAAACCAGGCATATTTTTAATATAATTTTCTATACGAAATTCTTCCAAAAAATTCCTGAGGGGGAGGTGGCGGCCGGCTGAGGGGATAGGTCAGAGCCTGAGTGGGGTAAGTAGATTCCCCTCTAACCCCCCACATGTGATACCACATACAGAGTGGGCTATTCGTCTATCTCCGGTTTGGTCTTGCTGTAACTTTTGCCTTGGTCCATCAATTTGGCTGAAATTTTAGCACAGCCTGCACTCTCAACTAACTAACTCACTCTCTCTCTCTCTCTGTGTTACACTCAAAATTTTAGCCAAGTCTGTCACTTCAACCACTAGTTAAGCACTTCAACATGTCACTTCAACTTAGAGGACGGACAGGTGAAAGTGCATAGCTAGTGGTTGAAGCGATAGACGTGGTTAACTTATTGGGAGTAAAAATTCTGAGGTTGTGTGTGCGTATTGTGCTAAAATTTCAGCGCAATTGGTTGCCCAAGACAAAAGTTATAGCAAGACCAAACCGGCGATAGATAGATAAATGTCCCACTCTGTCTAATACCAGACCAGTATCAAAGCAAGGGTGCCATATATGGAAGAAAGAAGTAGGTCTGCATACCGGGTATACATACCATACCGATTATTTTGGCAATACCCAGGTATTTGAGAATAGGGATGGGCACGAAAATTAAATCCGTTTGAATTTCGTATTCGTTAAATCAATATTTGCCCATTTTAATTTTCGTATTCGTTAGTCGATACGAAAATCAAAATGCCTAATTCGTTTTCGTACGAGTACGCAGACTCTGCGTTTCAGAGAGTCGGATATAACGCGCCGACGCATAGAGAAGATTCTGAAAGCGGGCGCCAACGTAGTTTTGACCACCGGAGGAATCGACGATCTCTGCTTGAAGCCGTTTGTAGAGGCTGGAGCTATGGCCGTTAGACGGTGCAAAAAGCAGGACCTCAAACGAATCGCCAAGGCCACTGGCGGTACGTTGCGCTTTGTCTTGCTACAGTCTTTCACGCATATTACAGTCAGGCACTTAACATCGTTCATGGTACCGGTACCTAGGGTAGTGGTACCATATTGTACCCCACATTCGGGGCCTGTGGTTGTACCATATGGTACCACTACTATAAATGGTACGAAATCTGAATAGAGTGGTACCATTTGTTAGCGGTACCAGTACCAATGCGAAGGTTCGGGGCACGCTATTTCGCAGCTTAAAATAGCAATTTTTAGCATCCTTACTGACATACATGTAACAGCTCCGGGCCGACCTGGGGGTAGGGGGGGTTTCCTCAGGTGGGGGGTCGAGGGGGGTTTCGCCCAGGTGGCGGGTCCCAAATTTCAAAAAGCTCCAAAACGCCTAGAAATGCGTTTTTAGCACGTTTTTTTCAGTAAGGACGCCAAAAATCGCTATTTTAAGCTGCCAAATAGCGGTTTAAAGCTAAAAACAAGCAAAAAATGACAAAAAGAGCTTCCAAAAACACCGATTTTTCTTAAATATCAGCAGTGGAAACGCCAAATTCCGTTTCCAAAGGCTTTTCAAGTGAATTTTAGGCTAAAAATTAGTGATTTCTGACCCAGTTTGTTAATACTGGAGCCACTACCACCACTTGTATTTTTTTGTTCGGGGGTAGGGGTCCCTTAACCTGTCTCGGGGGGGGGGGCGGTGAGGGGGGGTTGGCCTTTCCAGCAGGGGGGTAACCCCCCAACCCCCCTAGTACATGTATGCTTACTGAAAAAAATGTGCTAAAAGCGCATTTCCGGACGTTTTGGAGCTTTTTAAAATTTTAGGCCCCTCTCTAGGTGAAACTCACTTCGACCTTTCACCTGAGGATAACCCCGTACCGTACCCCCTCCTCCCACGTAGCGATTGACCGGAACCAAAATTTTCGCCGGAACCGGAACCGGAACTTTTTTAATATGTGGTCCAAAATTTATAGAAACGTATTTATAGGCATGTCGTGTACAAATTCCTGTTATAAACATCAGCAGAAGTTCAAATCAACAACAGAACACAGACTTTTCAATAACAGTAGTCAAGAGCACGCAAATTGTGCTTCAGAAAGAGAAGCTTTTCAACATTTTCAGGTTTCAGCTTTGATCTGTCACCTTCGGAGATGTTTTTAGCTGCCTTAAAGGCACAGTTGTTAAAAAAAATTTTTTTTGTTGAAAATCGTCTTGAATGGGTCCAGCATGCTAGTACAGATACTTACAACAAATTTTCCACTTTTGCACCTTAAGTCAGTTGAGAAACCTGTTCGAAAACGACAATACAGCTCTAAACACTGCCTGTAACTGCATAATTTCACCGAAAATTGTCTTTAGAGGCACTTCTAATGATGCATAACATGGAAAACTGCATAATTTCTCCCCATTCATGCAAATTCTGCTGCCCCCACTGAGCTGCGCACTTTATTAAACAGACGCAATAATACTTGATGTAACTGAATATCCATCGAAAATAGTGAATGAAAAAGTTCCGGTTCCGGTACCCTTTTTCACCGGAACCGGACCGGAACCGGAACCGCCAGTTCCGGCCGGAACCGGAACCGGAATTCCGGTCGATCGCTACTCCCACGACCCGGAGCTGTATGGGTGCCATGTGGTTATGTTGATATTATACGTTGGAATGTTGCTTCAGCCACGCTGACCCTGAGTCTGGCCACGCTGGAGGGAGAAGAAGCTTTCGACCCAAACATGCTGGGCAGCGCAGATGAGGTGGTTCAGGAGAGAATCTGCGACGACGAGTTGATCCTGATTAAGGGAACAAAGGCCAGAACTGCCTCCTCCATCATTCTCAGGTAACATCTCTCTCTTACACTGGGCATCTGATCTGAATGGTGTCAAAATTGCCTTCCCACCTTAATTGTACCGTCCATACGTTGCGACTGAGAGTTGCAGAGGAGCGAACGACTTTATGGTGGACGAGATGGAGCGTAGCGTGCACGATGCACTGTGCGTGGTGCGCAGAGTGTTGGAGAGCAAGAAGGTGGTGGCTGGTGGTGGAGCAGTGGAGGCGGCACTTAATGTCTATCTGGAGAACTTCGCCACCTCTCTCGTAAGTCTCTCTCTCTCCTGTTATTTGTTTGTCATTTTGCAAAGTTTTCAAACTCTCAGTTACGTCTAAAACGCTACCCCACATAGGCCAGAAGAGCCCTGAGATCAGGCACTGGCCGTCAGTTTTGGTTGGAAAAAGATAAAAAAATATATAAAAATTTGCACCCAGAGCCAGGGCAACTCTACGCTACGAAGCTTGTAACTGCTTGCAGAACGCGGCACTAAATATAATCAATAACGCGATATAATCAATTAAAGTTCAGTTTTCGTGCACACTAATTAACCACCAAAGACTGTTGCGTGCCGGATTAAAATCCCACTTTGCCGAACACTTCAACAAAAATAGAATACCTGAAAAAAGTGGCACTATATGCATGTGAAACAGCACTTCTTAGCTGTATTTTAGCCACAATTAGCGCTATTTTTAGTAATTTTGAGCGTTTTTAGAACTCTACTTATATTCGTAATTGCTGACATGTTTTGGACTTTACAGAGTCATATTTGAACGGGAGTATGCATTCAATTATCTATTAAATGAGCTGAATTTGAAATAAATCTGCCCATAGAAACACGAGTTACAGCAGTTCGAGGTATGGGGTGTGTTTGCAAAGTGCAAAAATTCCGATTTTTGAACGGCATTTTTGAACGATGCTCGGTAGCACGGAAGCAAATTTCTTTACATCTTGTTAGAGCTCACAATCGCTGTTTCATTCGTTTCGTTCTTCTAGCCCTATTTTGAAATTTCAGCTGTACATACCCATACATGTAACAGGTCATCCGCGGAGTTGAGGGTGTTTGGGGGGCGGGTCTGTCGCAGGCCGGGGGGTCTGAGCCAAATTTTGGGAGGGGGTTGGGCTCTGAAAACACTCAAAAATCGAAAAAATCGCTAATTTGGGCTGAAATACAGCTAAAAAGTGCTGTTTTGCAGGCGATTTTGACTATTTTTGTCTCTGAAATTGTAAAAAATCGCAAAAAAATGCTTAAAAAATTACTTGCCGGAGGAGGGGTTGGCCTAAGTCAGGTGGGGCAGATCCCCAGACCCCTCGGTTACATGTATGTATGTACATACCAATGCTCGAGTTTGTTTGTGA
Source organism: Sabatieria punctata (assembly GCA_030248155.1). Taxonomy (NCBI): domain Eukaryota; kingdom Metazoa; phylum Nematoda; class Chromadorea; order Araeolaimida; family Comesomatidae; genus Sabatieria; species Sabatieria punctata. Next base: position 707 of record JASANB010000774.1, on the reverse strand, counting down.
ACCCGCTCTTAACGCACACCATCCATTGCGAATTTGAGGCAAAAGTTATGATTAAAGTATTAGAAACTGAAAATCAAAAGGAAATTTCTGTGTGCTGAACTGGCTGAATTTAGTCTGTTACAGTACCCGATTGAGTGGTTGGCCAGTTAATCGATCGGTCGTGACGCGCTCTTTCAGCTGCGAACATACAAATAATAGTTGGTTTGCCCCAGCCGACTTAGGCCAGACACCCCCCCCCCCCGGATGGCTCCTCAGACAATTTTTGACCCCCCCCCCTCCGATTTTTGTCTCAAGTAATTTTTTGAGCAAATTTTTGTGATTTTTTTACAGTTACAGACACAAAAATTGGGATTTTTGAAACTTTTTAGAGCCCAACCCCGTCCAAAAGTTTGTGCTCAGACCCCCAGCCGACGCCAGACCCCCAACCCCCCTCCCCCTTCGGCGGATAACTTGTTACATGTATGGCTGAGACCGAAAGCTAAAATATCGGTGTGCTCAAACTTAAGCTGGAGGTGAATTGCTTGTTTTTTGAACAACCTGTCTGTACTACTGTATGTTGCGTACTGGCATTTAGGTGCCAATGTAAACGGCGTTAAGTGGCTGACTGTGAAATTATTACAGCAACCAAAACTCATTAAGTAATGCTAAAGTCAATATGGAGGAAACTGGAATCAACCTCCCATATAGGGCGTTAACATGCATTTCGC
>JASANB010000773.1:0-93725 GCA_030248155.1 Sabatieria punctata | reverse complement strand
CCTGAAGGTGTTCACTGCCCAGTCAGTCCCATCACGCAGGAAGTTTATTGCTTAGCCGTTGATTTCTTTTCATGCAACTTGTTCGTTGGTTCAACGAAGTTGTTGGTTGTTTTGTTTCGTTGGTTTCGGCGCTAACCGCCACCCTGCTAGTAGCGGTTGACGGTGCCACCGCCTGGGACCTGTTGTTTCGTCGATTGGCGCAAGCGCAGCGACGTAAGGCGGTACGTTGTTTTAATCAAATACAGTACGTACTGTACATAGCAAAACTTCTAATAATAGCGCTGCGCTATTAATTTTTCGTGATTGCTTTTGGGGGCGCTAGTATTGGAGCGTGCGCGTTTATTATTTCAATAATGCTACTGTACATTGGCCATCTCAAGTATCCTCATTTTTCTGAAAATATACAGGGTATTACTGTATTTTGTCTTAAACACAAACAATCTTTATAATAGTTTTAGTCTGACTAATGTTTGCAAGCTTAATCAAAGAAAATTGCCTCAAAGGAACAGTATTCTACATTGGAAACACGTATAAAACGTTGATAGTAGTGCGCGTGGGAGCGCTATTATTAGAAATTTTACGGTATATTCCCGGTTTTAGAAGCCCTCGCTTCAATTTTTCCAAAAAAAGGCCAAAAATCGCTGTTAAATTGCGGATTTTCATAAAAACGCCAAAATTTTCCGCCGGAGGGGATAGGGGCTGGACGGCCTAGTGAGGGGTCTTGGCCGGATTGGGGGTGGTAAGGCTCCAGCCCATGTATTTTTAAAAGTCGAATAGAAACCACTTTCATCTAAATTTGAACTTGCTTACCCCTGAGGGCAACGGGAAGGGTAAACCATGCGGAAACTGGCGAAATGCCTAAGTTTTCGATGGTTTAAATAGTCATTGAAACTTTAGCTTGTGAAAAAACTCTTTGAGTCGAAATTAAAACGGTTCTGCCATTGCTGTTGCAGTTTTACAGTGTAGTATGAAAATGTAGTATATCGGTGAAAATTGTAGTATAATTTTGAGCTAGTGGTAGTATACTGGGCTGGCTAGCACCTGGCATCACTGCCTGAGACAGTTTTCTTATCTTTTTCAGCAGAAATCTCCCGATGGCAAGTTCAGAGACTGCTGCATCAAGAAACCGAAGATCACGCGCGGCTGTTATTCTTCGTGTACCTATGATAAATTGGACTCGAACAAGGTACGTTCTAACCTCGTAAACGGAACATCAGGCCGTCCGACCATTTCTGTTCCATTTAGCGAGTTGTTCCGTTTATCGAGGGTTCCATTTACGAGGTTTGACTGCAGTACAGTGGGCATCTTTTTTATGACGCCACTAAAACTATCTGTCTACACTCTCTATCTGATCGTCGTAGTTTATGGACGGCCCCCCATCTGAACCAAAAGTGGAGCTGTTGCACATATTTTCAATATAAAAATATAATTCATAAGTTGCTTAACGAATCCAATATCCAGCGAATTTTTGCGTCATGATGCCTAACTTAAAATCGACTGGACCCAGCTGAATGATGCTACTAGTAAGGCCCGACCGGATATCCGGATCAGGATATTGGAATACCGGATATTAATCACAATGTATTTCAGCCCAAACTAGCGATTTTTAGCCAAAAAATTGCGATTTTTTAGATTTTTGAGCGTTTTTTAGTGCCCAACCCCCTTCCGATAGATTGCTTGGTATAGACCTGCATTTTTCGAATTTGTTGCATCAGTTAAGAATTTGTTCTGCAGCTGCTGGCGCTATACAAGGGCGAGCCGTGTCCTCACAGTGCATTGGGTCAATACATGTACTGCTTCGGCTCCGGCAGCAACCAGACCGGCTGCTGTAGACGAAAGCAGGTGCATCGCACGAGCGCCGGCTACAAATGTATGCAGTTCTGCGACCTGCGCGACGGGGTCAAAATCAAGCTACATAGCTCGATGTTGGCTTGCTGGTCTGTCGTGGAACACATCAAACAGTGCTTCAAGGAACACAAAGCAAAACAGAAAAGTTTTTAGTTAACCAACCTTATTATTTAATAATTCGCAGACATGTATTGTTGGCAAAATATTGAATTATCGAATGCATATACATACATACATATATTGTACATCTTTTTTCAAAGCCAGTTTTCAGTTAAAAATGCTGCTAAAACAGTTGTTTGTGATTAACGAGAAAGGGTCTACGTTTGGAACTGATTGGCATGAAATTGATTCAGTACGTCAGTCAAATTTAAGCATATAATTTCCACAGTTAAATTCTGTTAAAAATCCTCCACCTACAGTCAGGCATTTTGTGTAAGGGAGATCTGTGCTTTGTTTTCGAAACCGCAATAGCCGATAATCTGGTTTAGGTCAACTATCAAAAGAAAAGAGCATTTTCTCCTGCCATTTATCTATTGAATTTGAAAATCAAAATGCTCCCTCATTTGAACTCCTTTTGGTCGCCTCGCACCACTTTACACGGTGATGATATTATTCAGTTAAACACCAAATCTGTAGTTTTTCTACCATTGGAGTAGATTTAGATACTGGCATCCCTAAGAAAATGTAATTTGATGCTATGCATGCAGGCGTGACATAAAAATGCAGTATTTCATCAGAAATTCAATATGTACATGTATTTTCAAATATGTATTTTAAATACATAGTGGCCTCAGAATACATATGCATATACTACAGATTTTCTGAACAATACATATACATATACGTACTGAAGGAATGCGTGATCCCGTGGAGTGTTTGTACTATTTGTAGTTGTTGAGCGGTTGTGTCTGTGATTGTGTGTGTTCTTGCGTGTGTTGTGCGAGTGTTGACTAGTAGATAAACTTCTTTCATTGGTGCCGAGACCCATCCGACCCACCTTCACCTACTTCTACCACTACTACCACACCTACATCCACTTCAAATACTACTCTTCTACAAGTCTCACCCTTCGACCGTTTCAACCGTTCTTGTTCTACCACTCTTCGGCCGTTCGATGCTCACCTTGCTACTCGTTTCCCCATTCAACGCTCACTTGATTTCCGTTTCCTTATACTTCGCTAGCATGTCCTCCCAAGCCCCCCTCTCTGCTCTACTGCAATTTCTCAAAGACCAACCACAACAACGCTCCACCCAGGCCACCGAAAGCTGGTTACAGCGAGTAGGTAAAATGGGAACCAACTGGATCTGCCATTGCACCGAAGCCGCTCCTATAGCATGCCACGTTGGAGAAAGATCAATGACGTCAAGTGCTGGCTGAGACGACACAACAAGGCCTATACCGGTTTAGTGCTCTGGCCGGGCGGCGGTGGACGCTGCCAGCACTATGACGTCAATGCGCCAGGCGCTCTCTTAGCACCTGGCGCCCAACAGCATGGCTTGAGTGGCTTGGCAGTGAAAGAAGGGTCTGATCGCAGGCCGTAAGGCCCCCGCAAATCGGATCGGATCGGACCAACCACAACAAGAGCATGAGCAATTCCAGCTTACCCTACGCACGCTACTTAAGTTTCAACAAGAACAACTTCGGCTTCAACAAGACCAACAGATCCTCAAGAATCGTATTCTCCTTGAGCTTACCAAGTCCCTGTCCCAGCCTCGCAAGTCCCCGTGAAGAAGTCGCAAGCACCTAATAATCTTCATTCATGTTTGGAGGGTAGATGTGCCGAGGGAGGTAAAGAAAGATGACGCACAAGTTAGTTGATGGAGTTCCAGTTCCTCCTTGTTTGGCAGAAGGCCGGTTTTCAGTTCAGTTCTGTTGATGTTGTGCGGCAAGCACCTTTCTGTGCGGCACAGTTTCCACTGCATCTTTGCCCTGCTTTTAGTAGGACAGCAAGCGCACGATTTGCTCTATTGGTAAGGCCATGTACATGTAGCGCGCTGCTCTACCGCGTGCGTAATGACTTCAAACAAAAACCTATTTAGTTAGGCTTTGTCGCCTATTTCATACTGACCTCACTGTGTTTGTAATATTTTACGCTCTGTTTCCATTTCATAGCCAGACCTCAAATTCAACCGTAATTTTCATTATCTCACAAGCACTTCATCAAAACCTTTCAATAACTGTGTTAATAACAACATGTTGATAATGTGTTATTAACAAGGTTTTAACAGTCGTGCATGTACGTAAAAGACCATGACAACGGTTAGAGCCTCTAGCTATTGCCAAATGACTGACAGGAAATGTTTTTCTCTCTAACGAACGGAAACACGTAGGAGATGGAGCTGAGAGGAACTACACATGAACGCTAGATTCACTCTATTGACAGCTTTGACGCTATGAACCAAACAGACACCGTGAGAATTGTCGAGGATACTGTAATCGGGTCGATTAGTGCATTTACATGCCTTCTCATAATGCTCAGTTATGTGCCATGTATTTTTGTAATGGCCAACGACCCTGAGCTAAAACACCATCCCTGTTTCAAGGTTGGTTGTCTTCACTCTTCTGTTACTTTATACTGTCAGACACTAAGCACCGTTTATGTATATGGGTCCGGTACAGTTTATGGCAACAGTACCATAGGGTACCAGTGCCATAAACAACGTTAAGTGCCTGACTGCTGATGTAGAGTGCAACCTTGTCCAGGACTGTCCGGGCTCTGACCACCTTGTCCAGCCTTGTCCAGGCCTGTCCGGGCTCTGACCATCTTGTCCAGGACTGTCTGGGCTCTGACCACCTTGTCCAGCCTTGTCCAGGCCTGTCCCGGCTCTGACCATCTTGTCCAGGACTGTCCGGGCTCTGACCACCTTGTCCAGCCTTGTCCAGGCCTGTCCGGGCTCTGACCATCTTGTCCAGGACTGTCCAGGCTCTGACCACCTTGTCCAGCCTTGTCCAGGCCTGTCCGGGCTCTGACCATCTTGTCCAGGACTGTCCAGGCTCTGACCACCTTGTCCAGCCTTGTCCAGGCCTGTCCGGGCTCTGACCATCTTGTCCAGGACTGTCCGGGCTCTGACCACCTTGTCCAGCCTTGTCCAGGCCTGTCCGGGCTCTGACCATCTTGTCCAGGACTGTCCGGGCTCTGACCACCTTGTCCAGCCTTGTCCAGGCCTGTCCGGGCTCTGACCATCTTGTCCAGGACTGTCCGGGCTCTGACCACCTTGTCCAGCCTTGTCCAGGCCTGTCCGGGCTCTGACCATCTTGTCCAGGACTGTCCGGGCTCTGACCACCTTGTCCAGCCTTGTCCAGGCCTGTCCGGGCTCTGACCATCTTGTCCAGGACTGTCCGGGCTCTGACCACCTTGTCCAGCCTTGTCCAGGCCTGTCCGGGCTCTGACCATCTTGTCCAGGACTGTCCGGGCTCTGACCACCTTGTCCAGCCTTGTCCAGGCCTGTCCGGGCTCTGACCATCTTGTCCAGGACTGCCTGGGCTCTGACCACCTTGTCCTGCCTTGTCCAGGCCTGTCCAGGCTCTGACCATCTTGTCCAGGCCTGTCCGGGCTCTGACCATCTTGTCCAGCTTGTCCGTAAAACTTCCATCATGTCGACTAAATTTTCCAAATTGTCCGCCCCGGACACTGTCCGTGCTCCAAATTGTCTGCCTATTTTTGTCCGGGTTGGACACTGTCCATTGTCCGCTTTACCCGGATGTGGTCGGACAAGTTTTGACTGACACTCATGGAGTTAAGATGATGTTTCATCTCGGAATCGCTGATCTCCTTTCGTCCACTTTCCACTGCATCTTCGCCCTGCTTCTGATTGGACAGCAAGCGCACCACTTACCATACTGGTATTTTGAAGGACGATTTCTTTTAGGTTACGTAATAAACTACTAACCTTCTAGGGTCAATAAAGTGCTGGGTTGCTGTGTCTGCTGCAGCTGGTATGCCAGCTCTACGTTCGTCTTTTTCATAGCTCTCAATCGTTGGGCTGCTGTAACGCGAAAACGACGCATTGAGCGATTGTTCACTAAAGGAACTTCAGTACGTTTTATTCCTCCCTCACTAGGTACTTTTTTATGCCAGCAGTGCATCGTGAACCTGTTCAGGTGCTGATCTCAATAGTGTGGGTGTACACGTTGATATGGGTAGCCGTGTTTTTGTCACCCTACGCCAGTTTTCTTTATTACCCAGCCATTTGGTGTTCGTATTTCGAGCCCAACTTAGAATGGACCAGTGAAATAGCGTTCGCAGATTGGTTCCAAAGTCAGGTGACCATGTGGCTAGCCGGCTTTGTCTACTTACTCTTGATCATATTTTATAGGAAACATGTAAGTGCTACGGTCGGTCGGTCGGTCGGTCGGTCGGTCGGTCGGTCGGTCGGTCGGTCGGTCGGTCGGTCGGTCGGTCGGTCGGTCGGTCGGTCGGTCGGTCGGTCGGTCGGTCGGTCGGTCGGTCGGTCGGTCGGTCGGTCGGTCGGTCGGTCGGTCGGTCGGTCGGTCGGTCGGTCGGTCGGTCGGTCGGTCGGTCGGTCGGTCGGTGTAACAGATTCAGTGTTGCAGCGCATTGGTCAGACAGGTATGTCATCACAGCGGGAGCAAACAATGATAGCTAAGGAGAAAAGCATAACCAAACAGTCAGCGTTGATATTTTTCTACAGCGTATTCTTGGCCCAGTACTTTCATACGGCCCCTATGATTTCTGAGTATGGCTTCAAATACGCTTATGCTTTGGCGAATTATTTGTGGTTGGCAAATGCAGCCATCAACCCTGTCGTTTATCTGACTATCAACAAGTGTGTTTTTTTGTTTGTCTTGCTACATAGCAATAGTGCATACATTGGAGAAAGTTCTAGATCGATTCGCTTGAAGGTAAAACAGATGTTTGGGTTAGCCAGCCATTTCTGATCTGATCTGAGCGGAAAATTTACTGACAGAAAAAATAACCATAAAGTTGTGTGCGACTTCTGTCGGAACACTGTGGAGTCGATACACCAATACTTATCAGAATATACTGTATGTATTTGTTTGGTGTTACTATTGTTATACTGTATACTGTTGGTAGTCGTGGTACTTGTTTCATGTTCGGCGTTGTGCTCTGTTCAGAGATACTCTACGGTCGGTAAAAGTGTTGCAGTTCTGATAACTATCTGTTATACAGACACAGTATACTGTACATGCACTAATCCAGACATTGTTTACAGTACCAGGATCTGCGAAACAAGGTGCAAAGTTTTCAATAATTCAAAATTTCATTTAAGAGGTATTCTATGGTGCTTAAAATTTACTGAAATTTACAGTTTCTGTACAAATTTGGTTTCCTTTGGACCGATTCTTACATCCAACTGAAAAAGAGGTGTGTAGTACTGTAGTGTACCTTAACCTACCATACGTACGTACATCTGGCTTTGCTACAAAATAACAGTATGTAATAAAAATATGTAGTCTAGTTTGTAGTCAATTTGTAGTCAGATTGCCAAACGTGAGAAAGTCGATGTTACTGGAAATTTTTGAGAATTGAACAATCAGTCATAGTAATACTCTTCAAAAATAGGTACTGGAAACCTGTGTGGTATTTTGCTCTGTCAAAAGTCGTTAGCTCTAATAACTACATTTTATTTCTGCAAGGAAACATATGGAATTCAATGCTCAATCAATAATCTGAAAATGAAATGAGATAAATTTTATAACAGCTAAGGCAAGAAAAAGCATGAACGAATGCGCAAAAGTCAATCGTGGTCACCTTCCTCTGAAATTTTTTATCGGACAATTTGGAAAAAGACGGAAAAAACCATAAATTGATCGTTCTAACACTTCGCGTCAATAATAGTTTCATTCTCGGTATGCTTTACGATTTGGTGAGTTTATCGCAAGCTCAAGACAGCTCAATAGGCCGATTAAGGGCTGAAATTGTGTAAAAATCATCCCAAAAAGTCGTAAAATGCCCAAGAAATATGACTACAAATATACCACAAATTGAAAGATTTTGAAATAGTAGTTTGTAGTCAATTTGTAGGCAGCCAAAATAATTTGTAGTCTTAGTTAATTTTTAGTCTGCAAGTGAGTGATACCTGTGCTGATAAGGTTTGCTGCAGAATTATACTAGAGAAGAACAACATTTTTCTATGATCGCGAACGCGTTTGGCTGACTTTCAGTAGGTTCATACATGTAGCTGGGTTTTCGGCTGGGGGGGGAATTTTTCTGATCCAAAATAGGGTTTCAGGGCTATGCCCAAAGGGGGTTTCAGCGACCTTTTCTTTGGTGTCCAAAAGTGGGTTTCAGCGACCTTTTTTTGGGCTCAAAACAGGGTTTTGAGGACTAAAAATGGGGTAAAAATCCTGTCTGAAGTGCAAAAATTCCGTTTAAAACCCTATTTTTGCTGTAAAACGTGGAAAAAACCTTATTTTTAATTTAAAATGTGCAAAAAAAGCTAATTTTGCTTTAAAACGTGCAAAAAACCCATTTTATTCGACATAATACAGTTAAAATGCATTTCTGGAACCTTCTTTAGAGATTTTTAAACCCAAATTAAGGTTCCGGAACCCTATTTTGGGCCTCCAGAAACCCAAATTAGGGTTCTAGAACCCTATTTAGGGTTTCAGTAACCCAAATTCGGGTTCCGGAACCCTATTTCGGCCCTCCGGAAACCCAAATTAGGGTTCTGGAACCCAATTTAGGGTTTCAGTAACCCAAATTAGGGTTCCGGAACCCTATTTAGGGTTTCAGAAACCCAAATTAGGGTTCCGGAACCCTATTTAGGGTTTCAGAAACCCAAATTAGGGTTTCAGTAACCCTATTTAGGGTTTCAGGAACCCAAATTAGGGTTCCGGAACCCTATTTAGGGTTTCAGTAACCCAAATTAGGGTTTCAGTAACCCTATTTAGGGTTTCAGGAACCCAAATTAGGGTTCCGGAACCCTATTTAGGGTTTCAGTAAACCAAAATAGGGTTCTGGAACCCTGTTTAGGGTTTCAGTAACCGAAATTAGGGTTTCAGTAACCCAAATTAGGGTTCTGGAACCGTATTTAGGGTTTCAGTAATCCAAATTAGGGTTCCGGAACCCTATTTAGGGTTTCAGTAACCCAAAACAGGGTTTCGGAATCCTATTTAGGGTTTTGAAACCCAAAACAGGGTTCCGAAACCCTATTTAGGGTTTTTGAAACCCAAACTAGGGCTCCGGAACCCAAGTTGGGTTTCTGAAACCCTAATCAGGGCTTCTGGAACCCTGTTTGCAGGTTTACAAACCGAAAATAGGGTTTCAAAAAATTCCCCCCTCAGAATCCGGCTGGGGGGGAATTTTCTCCGAAAACCGGGCCTGGGGGAAATACCCCCCATTCCCCCCCAACTACATGTATGAGTAGGTTATAGCAGGAATGTATTCTTGGTTTTAGCTAATGAACTAGAAGACAAAGCCACTTTCAGTGCGGCGGAAAATTTCAATTGATAAACGATTGTTTACGCTTGTTTCTAAGCAGGTTACTTCCTCACTGAATAAACTATTCTCCGTAGAGTCACTCTCACTCACCTCATGTCTTGGCTCTTTTGCACTGTTATAATAGCTCAAACAAGACGGTTCTTCAAAATGAGTGTATAAAACTTTAGATAGTTTGATCGTTTTGAAGATCCTCTCAGTTTTAGAGGCAGAGACAGATTTTTTAGATATTTTTTACAAAATTAGACCGGCAGCAGAGGAAAACGTCAGTAAACCTTTAGTTGAAGAAAACTGGGTTTGCAATTCTTTCAGATGCAGTTTTCTCTTTCAAACAAGTCTTTCTGACAGTAAGCTATTCAGATAATTCTTTCAGATGATTTTCCCTTCCAATCCAAACAATAAGCAGCTTTCGCTTCCAAAGAATTCTGGCACTCTTTAGGCAAATCTTTCAAAAAGCAGCTTTCGCTTCCAAAGAATTCTGGCACTCTTTAGGCAAATCTTTCGAAAAGCAGCTTTCGCTTCCAAAAAATTCTGGCACTCTTTAGGCAAATCTTTCAAAAAGCAGCTTTTGCTTCCAAAGAATTCTGGCACTCTTTAGGCAAATCTTTCAAAAAGCAGCTTTCACTTCCAAAGAATTCTGACACTCTTTAGGCAAATCTTTCAAAAAGCAGCTTTCGCTTCCAAAGAATTCTGGCACTCTTTAGGCATTTCTTTCAAAAAGCAGCTTTCACTTCCAAAGAATTCAGACACGATAATGACAAATCTTTCAAAGCAGCTTTCCTTTTCAAAGAATTTTGGCACACTTTAAGCAAATCTTTCAAAGCAGCATTCCCTTCTAAGGCATTCTGACATTCCTTTGGGTTATCGTTCAAAAACACGAATTTTCAATTTCCTTCCAAAGAATTCTACAGTCTTCTGGCAAATCTTTCAAAAAGCAACCTTCTCTTCCAAAGAATTATACATTCTTCAGGCAAATCTTTCAAAAAACAGCTTTCCCTTTCGAAAGAATTCTGACATTCTTTTTGGGAAATCTTTCAAAAACAGGAATTTTCCCTTCCAATCCAAATAATTCTGGCACTCTTTAGGCAAATCCTTCAAAAAGCAGCTTTCGCTTCCAAAGAATTCTGACACTCTTTAGGCAAATCTTTCAAAAAGCAGCTTTCACTTCCAAAGAATTCTGACACGATAATGGCAAAACTTTAAAAGCAGCTTTCCTTTTCAAAGAATTTTGGCACACTTTAAGCAAATCTTTCAAAGCAGCATTCCCTTCTAAGGCATTCTGACATTCCTTTGGGTTATCTTTCAAAAACACGAATTTTCAATTCCCTTCCAAAGAATTCTACAGTCTTCTGGCAAATCTTTCAAAAAGCAACCTTCTCTTCCAAAGAATTCTACATTCTTCAGGCAAATCTTTCAAAAAACAGCTTTCCCTTCGAAAGAATTCTGACATTCTTTTTGGAAAATCTTTCAAAAACAGGAATTTTCCCTTCCAATCAAAAGAATTCTGGCACTCTTTAGGCAAATCCTTCAAAAGGTAGCTTCCGGTTTCGCACCAAAATTGTGCAGGTACAATATAGGTATCTAAAGGCATTGATAATAAATTATGAGTGATGGGGAACTGTCCTTTCCTGTGTTAGACTGCAGTGCAGTGAAGTGCAACGGAATCGCTCTTGTTCACTGCCAAAATCTCTGTTTTGAGTTTGAAGGAAAATATCTCAGGAACTAAGCATCGTATGTTAATAGGGCCTTCACCAATCTTTCAAGAATTTATTTATCTTTCATTTAAAGCAGGATTCATTCAAATCGGTTGAGATTTGCGGTTGCTACAGCAAAAACTCTGATGGGTTGTTTTTTTTTGACACACCCTGTATATTACTGACACTCTTTTAAGCAATTATTTCTGATAGTAAAAGTTGCAGACCATACTTTCAAAACGCTTTTTTGTCTTTCAAGCAATTGTTTCTTACAGTAACTCTTTAGGCAGCTCTTTAAAATCAGTTTTGTCTTTCAAACAATTCTGTCAGACTGTAAACTCTTCAAATATTCCTTTAAAAAGCAGTTTTCTGTTTTGCTTCTTTCAGAAAACAGCTTTCAGTTGCAATTCACAGTAAACTGTTGTCAGTTTTCGAGCCACGGAACCAGCAGGACTTGGAATTTTCGGGCCAAACTTTCGCAATAGGTACTCAGTTATCTTTTTAATAAATCCTGAAAATCTGAGCCAAATTCATAGAGAAATGACTGAGAACGAACTGTTCGAGTAAACTCTCCTTCCTGCCGGAGTGTCTATAGGCTAGCAGCTTTACAACGAGCGAGCCGAACGGCGCCGAGAGCACACGCTTTAAGATGCAATTGCATCCTACACGCTTAACGAAAAGCTAATCTTATACCGGCAGCCTTGGCTGCCGGTAAAAAGCTGGGCTGAAAAGCAGTATTTAGGGCAGAATAACTGTGAAGTAAAGTACTGTGTCGATGAATTTCTGTAGTAATGTAACATATGTAACTGATTATTATTTATACGTCGAAGGGGAGGAAGGGAAGTTTGGGACTTATGGCCTCCCCTCTGACCCCCCGTTACATGCATGGTAATAATTCTTTAGAACACCAAATATTTTCGAGATCGAATTATAGCTTGAATGACATGTCGTGTTGCTTGAATGTCACTTCTAAACTCAAAAGCGTTTCAGATCAGAGATATACGTACCATACCATACATGGAAGAGAACCATTTCATCCAACTTAGAAAATAGAAGACGATTGGTAATATCTAAACTGTCCTACGAACGATGGACGATTACCAACGACTGGACGAGGTGGTCTCTTTGCATTCCCTGAGTGCCAGTTACTTAAATGCGGCCGAACAAACGCCCAAAAGAATCAGCCAAAAGTTGTTCAAGCTTTTGAAACGTCTGGCAACGGCCCAACTCGTCCTGGGAGTATTGATTTTTCTGGCCGGATGGCTGTGCCTGGCATTCAAATTTACTTCAAAAGGTCATCGGTAAGTAGAAACTCAACACGCATCGGGTTATATCCCTTAGCAGATGTACATAGGTAAGCGAGGTAGTTTAGTTGGCTTAAATAAAAACACCACTGTTGGGGAAGGACTGAAATTTTGATCGGTAGCCGCAATTGGTCGGTTTCTTATGTGGGCACAGTTTCGTTCAATTCGGCGTTTGACGCCTTACCCTCATCCGCCCCCATACTCCCACCAACCAAATCAAACCAAATAACCAGCCAACCAACCGACCAAATGAAACCAACCAACCAAATCAAACCAATCAAATGAAACCCCAACCAATCAACCAAAACCGACCGACCGACCGACCGACCGACCGACCGACCGACCGACCGACCGACCGACCGACCGACCGACCGACCGACCGACCGACCGACCGACCGACCGACCGACCGACCGACCGACCGACCGACCGACCGACAAGTGCATGTGGGTGGGAGCAAGGGGCCAGAAAATAAAAAACTAGCAGTTCAGTTGGTACATTTCCATTCTGAGTGAAGAAAGGTTCCGTTCCAGCGTCGGTTGTCACATGGGCACGGGCGTGTGGAGCGGCGCGCTTGCGATGGTGGCAGGTCTTAGCGGTGTGTTGGCGTGTCTAAAATGGAAAGAGAAGTGTTTGATGGTGGCTTACTTCGTGCTTTGCATAATGATAGCCTTTCTCATGAACTGGCTCTGTATTGTGTCTGTGATCTGGGCCCAGCACTCCTCTGGTTTTCTCGTTTACACCCAGCCGCACCCTGCAGAAGCTGGAATCGGCCTCAACGTCTTGATGGCGGCTGCTGCTGCTTTGCACGGTATGTACTGCATGCTGAGCTTATGAAACCGAGCAGATTTGGAATATTTGCGCAGTTGGCACATTTAGCCATAGCTATGTAGCTCTAACTATGTACGGCTATGCCTTTGAGGAGCGGAACCTTGTAAAGCTAAGTAGCTATCTATGGCTAACATGGGGTCTTTTAGCCATAGATACCGGAGAGTGCTGGATTGGGTGCCCGGGTACACTAACCAGCACTTAGCATTTTCCGCAACAAAAATCAGATCCTGTTAGTGTACCCGGTACACTAACTGGCACTTAGCCAAATCATGTTAAACTGTTGGTTTTCACGATGTCTGAGCAGTAATACAATAATCCATAGAATTAGGCTTAGAAAAATGTGGTAACCAACCTACCAATTATCCAAATTTGCATCAAAATGCATAGTAGAACACATACATTCTATTCAATTTCCAGCGCTGATCTGCGCAGTCTGCATGTTGGTAATTTGCATACTGTGGTACAAGACCGGATCGTGCATTGAGCGCGCCGAAAACGAAGAAGAGCAGGTTCAAGAAGCGATGTACTACTTCGAGCCGAGTCTCGACCAAGTGCTGCCGGGTTGTCGAGTAGGAACTGTTCCATGCAAAGTTTCCGTATTAGTAGTTCAGCCGTCTTCTAGCAGTCATCTTTTAGCTGGGTCCGCTGGGGCAGCATATGTAAATTATTGCTTTGACGACAATTGACATCTCCCTCACGCATTCAAAGCTTCTCACCAACTACGATCGGTTGACCGTGTACCGTACTACTTACTACGTAGTTTATACTGTAGATTTGTGATGTACTGTGTGCGTCTGTAGTGTGAAAATTTACAGCTCTTTTAATAATAGTTTGATGTGAACGATTTATTTGTTGTTTTCACTAGATTTATGTATAACCGTTAAACTGTTTTACTTACGTATTTTTTAATTTGTAATAGAAAGAAAATCTCCAAGAACTGTTTCCTAGAAATGTTTAATCACGATATGGAGGGAGGTTGGTCGTCTAAGTGTGGGTGGCCCCTAGAGCACCTCATTTCCTTCCCGCCTTGATTAAGTTTGATCGTATCATCTGAAATAGCTGAATATAGTATTCGGGGAAAATTTCCCTGAAGATTGCATCTTCGTGCGAACAACGGGCAAGTTAACCTTTGAAAGTGGAGATCCGTCATATACGATACGCAGTTTTAGTCCGATTAAGCTACGTCCGTACGTACAATATGTACGTAGCTGCCATTTAAATGTACAACGGGAGTTTGGGGTTACTCCCCTATCTGGAAAGGCCGACCCCCTTCACTCCCACCCCGAGACGATACAGTTTGGAACCGACCGAATAATACAAGTTCTAGTAGCGGCTCCAGTACTAACAAACTGGCTCAGATCAGAAATCACTAATTTTTAGCCTAAAATTTACTTGAAAAGCCTTTGGAACCGAATTTGGCGTTTCAACTGCTGATATTTAAGAGAAATCGGTGT
This sequence comes from Sabatieria punctata, assembly GCA_030248155.1. Taxonomy (NCBI): domain Eukaryota; kingdom Metazoa; phylum Nematoda; class Chromadorea; order Araeolaimida; family Comesomatidae; genus Sabatieria; species Sabatieria punctata. The sequence goes on along the minus strand of JASANB010000773.1, from coordinate 79,172 downwards.
TTTAGAAACCGTTCTTGTCATTTTTTGCTCTTTTTAGCTCTAAAAAGCTATTTGTCTGGCAGATAAACAGCGATTTTTAACCTCCTTACTAAAAAGCGTGTCGCGTAAAATCGCATTTCCAGGCGTTTTTGATGTTTTCCAAATTTTGGACGCCGTCTTGGTGAGATAAACCTCAATCTCCTACAAACAGATACACCTACCCCCTCCCTCGTGCCGGCGGGACCTGTTACATAAATGGTAGCTGCTTATTCCTAAATACAGTTAAACTTCCGGCTATGGCTTCCGGCTAAACTGTGCCCCATTGCCGCTAATACTGAGTGGAACCATAAAATCTTCCAAGTTCCTGTAGCTTTAGGAAGCGTGTTTGCGCCAATCCGACTAAAAGTTAACAGAATTTGTAGGATGTAATTTCTTGTAGTGACCGCAGTTTCTTAAGTTTTTAGCTTTATTTCTGCTCATGAAACATATAAATTGTTGCCATTTTTGAACCGTTAATGGCATTGAACTCTTCTGGTATTGCTCGTACTCTAATGTAATCAACAACTACTGTACTGTACGTGTATGTAGTACATGTTTTACTAATTTACGTAGCTTAATCGAGTTAAAGCTTGATTGACGTAAGCAAGCACTGTTACTTCCGTGTTAGATGACAAATATGGCAACTTGGACTGGTTGTAGTATTTTGGCGTTGGTATTCTTCGGGTTTATAACCGAACCGCAGGCGTCCTTGGTCAAAGAAATCAGTGTTAAATCGAAGAAACGTTTTTTCACTGCCTTTCCGAAAATGAGTCAGGTAGTGAAACTGGTCGAACGTGCCAGACAAGAAGCACTGATGAAAAAGATGAGGAAATTAATTGAGTCTGACGAGTTTTGGAAGCGACAAAACATTTATGTCTTGTACTAGAAGGAGTGTGTGTTGTGTGATAGACGTTTGATAATGCATACTGAATGATAAAAATATTTTGAGAACACTACTACAACCATTTAGAATGCAAACAAAGCAATTGTATGTGTCTTCTCTCTTCGTCTTTGTTTCTGTTAGCGTTTCAGCCAGTGGCTTGTTTTGTAAAAATAAATACCTATTAATACCAAACCGTAAAACTTCGAATAATATACCGCTGCCCTATTATTTTTTCATGATTGCTTTTGTAGGCGCTATTATTGGAGTGTGCGTGTTAAATATTTCAACGCTACATTGGCCATCTCAAGTATCCTCATTTTTCTGAAAATACAGGGCATTATTTTGTCATAAACACAAGCAATCTCTATATATGAGTTTTAGTCTGACTAATGCTTGCAAGCTTAATCAAAGAAAATTGTCTCAAAGGGACAGTATTCTACATTGGAAACACGTACAAAGAAGCGTTGATAGTAGTGCGCGTGATTGCGCTATTATTAGAAGAGCGCTACTATTAGAGTGTGCGCGTTTATATTTTCCGGCTGTCCGTAAGGGGCCGTCCATAAACGACGTCGTTCCAGAGGGGGGAGGAGGGGTCGGCTGAAATGCGACGATAGACGACACACCAGGAGGGGGACGGGGCTAGCAAAAAACGACGTCGCTTTTTTCGGAATTTTACGAAATTTTGAATGCATTATTTTCGATTTATGTACATTCTGTCAAAGATTTCTACATTCAGAAAAGCTTCCTAGAGTGGCTGAAGGGATCTATTCAATTCATTGTACAGTATGGCAACAAGAAAAAATGACAATACTGCATGTACTGCACTTTCATCGGGGGGGGGGGGGTAAACGGAAAACGACGTCGCCTAGGCGGAGGTGGTCTTCAGAAACGACGCAAGGCGATTTTGGGGGGAGGGGGGTCCGAAAAATCGGGATTTTGGAACGACGTCGTTTATGGACGCCGCTAAAGGGCGCTATTATGGGAGCGGCCCTTTTATTAGAAAGTTTTACGGTATGGTCGTGACACAGGGTGACACATTTATCTATCCGGGGTTCGTCATAGTGTAACTTTTGAGTTCGTCAAACAATTTACTTTGAAGGCGGACACGTAGAAGAGCATAGCTATTGGTTGAACTGACAGACAAGGCTGGATTTTCCAGATTAAAAATTGCAAGGTTCTGTGCCAAAATTTCAGCGAATTTGATTGATCAACACAAAAGTTACAGCAAGTGTCTACGTAGGCCGGCACAGTTGGTGTAGTGGTTTAGACCACAGTGCGCGTGCTCGTGCGCTCATCCTCTCGGCGCGGCAAGTTTCTTGCCGTAAATAGTTGGTCGTCGGCACAAAGCAAAGCTCCACCCCGGCCACTGAAAGCTGGTGACATCGAGTAGGTAAAATGGGAACCGACTGGATCTGCCTAAGCACCAAAAAGCCGCTCCACAAAGCATGCCGCGTTGGAGAAGAAGATCAAAGACGTCAGAAGCTGTCTGAGAGACCAACTATGCCTGGGGCCCTCTCGCACACGATTCCCGGCCCATTCCCCCCCCACCCGGCGCTGCCGCGGCGGGTTACTGTAATATTGCTGCATGTGAAACAACACAAAGCGACTTCACAGAGAAGTGGTAGTAAAAGCACTAAAAACAGAACAGCTTAAATCTCCAAGTAGTTGCAATTTTTATAAATACCGATACCCGGTATGCCAATTATTTTCAGAATACCTGCCTGCAAGTGCAAACATCCCTCCCCTTTGCTGTTATCAGGTACGGTGCGACGGCAGCTCCAGTTCGGTTCCCATTTACGTATTTACCGTCACCGACTTTTGGAGGCCTGGGTTGGGTCTGGGCCTGACAATTTTCCAAATATAAAAGTAGCCCTAGAGACGCATCAGTATAGGCACGCTCCGGAGGGCCTGTTTTAAAAACATAAAAGTACCCCTAGGGGACGCATCGGTTTAGGAACGCTCCGGAGGGCCTGTTTTAAAAACATAAAAATACCCCTAGGGGACGCATCGGTATAGGAACGCTCCAGAAGGCCTGTTTTAAAAACATAAAAGTACCCCTAGGGGACGCATCGGTTTAGGAACGCTCCGGAGGGCCTGTTTTAAAAACATAAAAAAACCCCTAGGGGACGCATCGGTATAGGAACGCTCCAGAGGCCCTGTTTTAAAAACATAAAAATACCCCTAGCTGGACGCATCAGTATAGGCACGCTCCGGAGGGCCTGTTTTAAAAACATAAAAACCCCCTAGGGGACGCATCGGTATAGGATACTGTTGTTTAATATCAAAAATTCCGTTTGCGTATGCGTATGCGTATGCGTATACGCATTCTGTTAAAAAATGCGTATGCGTATGCGTATATGCATTCAAAAATAAATGCGTATTTTTGCGTATTGCGTATGCATATTGCGTATTGCATCGTAGTCGAATTTTATACCTGAAAATACTGTTTCCAATGTTAAAATTAAGTATATGTGTGTTCAATTTTTTAGAAAAGACAGAAAATCACTGAATATGTGGGTTATTAGCCTGTTTTTCGTAGTTAAATATAAAATAGCTTTGTTTTTTTACAGGTGACATTACCAAAACACACATAAAACGGCTATTTTCAAGGCTCCCAGCCTCTTAAAAGTATAGTAAATACGCATACGCAAAAATACTCAAATGCGATCAAAAATGCGTATGCGTATTGCGTATCCAGATGTAAATGCGTATGCGTATGCATATGCGTATACGCATTCTGATAAAAATGCGTATTTTTGCGTATTGCGTATGCGTACTGCGTATGCGTATTGCGTATACGCAAACAACAGTAGTATAGGAACGCTCCAGAGGCCCTGTTTTAAAAACATAAAAATACCCCTAGCTGGACGCATCAGTATAGGCACGCTCCGGAGAGCCTGTTTTAGAAACATAAAAGAACTCCTAGAGACGCATTTTCCAAATATAAAACATTTCTGACCTCTCAAAAACCTCAGCGGAGGGGAAGAAAATTATATTTTCACACCAAACTTAGAGCAGATAGCGCATACCGTAATCCGGCCGCGGCAGCGCCGGGTGGGGGGGGAATGGGCCTCCTCCCCTCGCACACAGGGGCGCACCAAGCGGTCGTCGGGAGCTGACAGAGGCATTCCCACAGCTCATGGCCACCGGCCGGCCGCAGCACGGCGCGCGCGTGCAGTAATTAATTAGCGGCCGGCCGCCTGCAGACCAAGCGCGCGTAGTTCAAACAGGGTAAGGCCTTGACAGAGAATCAATGGGCAAGTGGCCGCTTAGCAGTGGCGTGATAGCTGCAGAACCGGTTTATTGACCCGGCCGAAAAGCAAAGGCAATGTTGCTTCTTGCCGCCCAGTTACTTTGTCATATAATAATGTTTCAAACGGCCTGCCGTAACTTGTCTGATGAACGTTTCTTTGCAATAGTCAACGATGAATACCTTCTGCTTGAGTATCTGCAGCAGTTCAACTTGCTGGTATCGAAAATGACGTGCTCCAAGTGCAACCTGGAGATGTCGGGGCCAAAGACTCGGCCGGGAGCGACCGGCTTATGGTGGAGGTGCACAAAAAGAGGCGGCTGCAAAACCCGTAAGTGCGTCCGAGACGGGTCAGAGTTCTTCTCCTTCTCGACTCCAAAAAAAAACTCAAATCGCTTGTCACTGGCCAAAATCATTCAAGTTGTAAGATGTTGGACCGAGAACATTCCTCAAGGAACCGCTGCAGCTAAGGTGAGGTGGATCCTTAGAGATGATAGATAGTATGTATACTGTAGCGCTTTTAGGTAGATGTGCATGTAAACACAGTCGCGTCATGGTATGGTCTCTGCAGAGATGTATGCTGGATTTTGTTAGATAGAGCACCAAAGATGGGAGGTGAAGGCGAGCTGGTTCAAATTGATGAGTCCTTGTTCGCTGGTTCTGGCAAGTACCGGCGTGGCCGAATGCTAAAAGGTGATCGACGCAGTCGAAAGCGAAAACACGATGAACTGAATGACACTGGCGTCGACGAAAATGAAGTTGGGCCGCGGAACTACGGCGCGCTTGTGTCAGGCTCGTGGGTGTTTGGCTTACTGTGGTGGAAGTCACTTGAGGCACCGAAAGAAGTCAGGTTCTTTGAAGTTGAAAAGCGAGACTATGCCACTCTTGGCCCTCTGATTTCTCGTCATGTTCATCCAGGTATGTACCTTAATAACCAACTCGAACACAGACCACACAGTTACAGGCACGATCATTTTTTCGGATGAGTGGAAGGCCTACCGGCGATTGTCTGCAGATGGTTACATGCATGAGACCGTCAACCATCAAGAGAACTTCGTAGCTCCATTGACGTATGCCAATACACAAGCAATGGAGGCAGCTTGGGCCCCAGCTAAACGCGACATCCTGCACGCAAAGAAAGGAGTTGGTGTTCAGCTTGGAAAGCACCTAGCCGAACTGTGGTGGCGCTCGTTGCAGCGCTGTAAACCCGGTATTTATCGATGTGACGTGTTTGAAAGCTTCCTGGTTGCCATTTCAAATGCATACATGTAAACTGCTGTTGCGGTAGCTGTGCCAGTTGTATATTTGTTGTTATGTTGTTGAGTGCGCTTGCATTGTATTGTATAAATCTGGTGTCAGTAATGCCACTGCTAAGCGGCCAGTTACCCTGTTTGAACTACGCGCGCTTGGTCTGCAGGCGGCCGGCCGCTAATTAATTACTGCACGCGCGCGCCGTGCTGCGGCCGGCCGGTGGCCATGAGCTGTGGGAATGCCGCTGACAGAATCATGATGTCAACACACCGGGCGGCACCCCACCCAACATGGCTAGGAGTGGCTGCACTGGCAGTGAAAGAAGGGCAATGTCCGAGATGACGAATCAGGGGGTTGCGAAATGGACCTGATCGTAGGCCGTAAGGCCCCCTGTACATCGGAGGGTGTATGTACTGTACATACATGCTTAATCACCGCTAGCTGCGTTACTGGCTCAAAACCAAAGCGGGATAACAATTAGTTTCTGTATTCTTGATTGTTTACTGATGACCCAAAAACAAACGAGTAAATAGGTTGTTTATGGCCAGTAATTACGGCCGTCCCATAAAGGTCACTCAGTGGTCTAACCCAAAACCTGTCTAATAAAAGTCATGCGATCTATCCAGTGGTGGTTTTGTATCTTTCTTCTCCTCCCGATCGATATCTCGGTTCCAACTAGAAATCAACAGATCTCCGATAGAGGAAGGTCGATTCTGGGATTACTGGCCGGTTTTCTGGACAGACCAACCAGACCGGCAGCGGTGAGATTGCAGAGACCTCGCTGGAACACCTTCCCTGTGGCCCAGATTCTCAAGGAATTGGCCAAACCAAAACCTACTTTTCGCAGTTACCAACAGCATTTGTTTGCGGCCGACAGATACAGTAGTCCTCCGGTCTCCAGTGGAAATCTGTATTACGGTGCACCACCGGAAGTTGGGCAGTCGGACGGATACAGTAATCGACGGAGAGTTGAAAGCCCGGCAACGAAACTATTTCCTGAGCGGTGTACGTCTTTTTTTTTGCTAAATAGACTGCTAGTGATACGAAGTAGAAACGCGCCCACCCACTAAGGTGTATGATGAGTACTGTTATTTTACTAAACAAAATTGGTAATTAGTGGTATTTTACTAGTAGTAAAAAGCATAATTGAAGCGTTCAGACGAAGAAATGCCTCAGTCCATAAATAGATGAAACGAGAAAAACGCGTTCAAAGTTTTCCGCCAGCCTGAAATAAATTGTGCAAAATGCTATGGCCTAAAGTGTATTATGCCAAAAGAGGCCCATACCAGTGCTACTCTGCGCCTGAGTTTGGGCCACCACATGTTTCCTGATTTGCATATTTTTAAAAATTTGTGATAGTGGACTTAGGCTGTTTTAAGGTCTAAACCATAAAACAGCCTAAGTCCATATTCACAAATATTAAAAAGATCAGTAAGAGTAACAGAGCAGTATAACTAGTAGGCTTGATTGCCTTCCAGAACTCCTGGTAGTGGACTAGCAATCTTGCCATCAATCTGCAGCTTAAAAATAGAGCTACGATAATCTGAAATGTAAAACCCTGGTTGAGAGATTCCTGAATAAGGAGCCAAAAGGCGGCCCGAGGCCTATTTTAGTGTTCAAAAGCGGCATTCGATCAAAGTTTTTTTAACTAGTCTATCAGTATTCTAAAGCCCCCGATTTTTAAGTCCAAACAATGATTATTGAATGAGAAATTTGATTTCAAAATTTTATCAACCTTAGTAAATGATGGAAAAATTTGTGATTTTCAGCCGTTAGCAAATTTACTCCAGAATCTGTAGGCGTACGCTGGCGTTCTTTCCACCATTCTGTAGGTTAAGGATAGCGCTACAATAATCTGAAATATAGAGCATAGATTTTATTGGTTACAGATAAGCTATTCGGGCCGAAAGGGGGTCGAAAAAAATTTTTTTTCAAAAACGCAATTCAACCGATGCTTCTTAAAGTAGTCAAAAAGTACCCTAAAACGCCCGATTTTTAAGTGAAAATTCTGATTAGTAAGCCAGAACATCAAATTCGAAATTTTGATCCAATAGTTAAAACAGCCTGATTACTGTATCTTCGAACTGAAGCATCAAATCTGGGATTCCTTTTCAGGCGTTTGAGAACTCGGCTATACAATGTATTAGCGTATCAACTTTCAGCTGTCTAGGCCAAAATTTTAATTTTGGGCGTGAATATTGAGGCTCTTGACTTGGACTTAGGCTATTCTTCAACTGAATTTCGAGCACTGATAAAAAAATGCGTTGGTGAAACTTATGACATAGAATGTTTTCAGATTAACTAATTTGTATTTAACATCTCTGTAGTTAGGGGATTGTGCTGACGAGTAGAACTCAATTTTTTCAAAAAGTGGACTGAGGCATTTCTTCGTCTGAACGCTTCAATTAAGAGCTAATAGTAAAGTAAAAATAAAATTAATTTACCAAAGGCCAAAGAAAATTTAAGAGCCGGTTTTTCTAAGGGTCGACTCTTCCCGGACAAATCTCAACTTTATGTCTCCGATTTGGCTAAAATTTTGTATTTTGGTGTAATTTAACCTAAAAAGATGTTTTATCACCTTCCCGGTCGATTTTGTGAGACTCAATTTTTCGACCGAACCTCAGATCTCAGCTTATAACTCCGGAACCAGTGAACGTATAAACTTGCGGATTGCATATTTATAATCACATGAGCGTTCTCTTTCAAACGATGCCCTACATGACCAAATTCGAGACAAAAATTTTTTTTCGAACCCCTTCTGGGCCAAATTTGACCCCCTCAAAGGTATTGACCCCCATTTTTTTATTTCATAAAAATGTAGCGCTATCTATTCACTTTTGATAGCACAAAAAAATCGGGAAAAAAAATACACATCTAATTGAGTTTTTGGGCCTTGAAAGTTGTCAGGTCGAAAATTTGCCCAATAAAAGATTGCCTTGTAAAGAGCATATTTTTGTCAATTTTGAACCGAGTTCAGTGATTTTTTGCACACATATTGCACTGTGTCCCTGGCACATACTGCACAAATCTGACCTTGCTGGCTCTTGCTTGGCACCAGTTCTACGCTTCTTGGTCACATTTCAAGATACATTAGTTTACAAAGCAAATACAGGGTGTCTCAAAAAATGATCACATTTCTTTTTACTGCCATTTCCGCAAATTTTGACCAAATAGGCTGAAATTTGGACCATAGGTGCCAAAACTCGGGCAATTTTATGTGTTAAAGTTTGGTGCACAAGGCTTGACTCATTCCCGAGAAATTTCAAAAAAAGTGAAATTTGTCAAATCAATAGTGAAGCCGGTCACCGAAAAAATGATAACATTTCTTTTCACTGCCATTTCCGCAAATTTTGACCAAATAGGCTGAAATGTGGACCATAGGTGCCCAAACTCGGGCAATTTTATGTGTTAAAATTTGGTGCACTAGTTAAATTCTCGAGAAATTTCAAAAAAAGTGAAATTTGGTAATTTCAATACCAAAAGCCGGTCACCGAAAAAACGTTACATTACATTATCGCCTAAACTCTAACGATAGCGTTGGAGTTCATGCGTCAACTTTTTACACACGAATTACCCTGAACTTCTGCGTTTACACTCCAAATTTCATCCAATTCCGTAAAAAATTAGAAAAGATATAGGAAAAGGAAATGTTTCCATTTTTCGGTGACCGCCTTTCACTATTGAAATTACCAAATTTCACTTTTTTTGAAATTTCTCGGGATTGAGTCGAGCCTAGTGCACCAAACTTTAACACATAAAATTGCCCGACTTTTGGCACCTACATTGTATGGTCCAAATTTCAGCCTATTTGGTCAAAATTTACGGAAATGGCAGTAAAAAGAAATGTGATCATTTTTTTGAGACACCCTGTAGAATTTCCTGATAATCTGCAGTATCTTCCTGATAATTCGACAGTTGCGACTTTGTTACTGTGTTTTTTGCCGTCTTTTCACTAGGTACCTACTACTATGTACCTACAACTAGACATCTATCTGGCCTGTGTCAAGGTTCGGTAACGACAGAGACAGCATATTTGTGGTGTAAAAGCATACATTGTACATGTAACAGGGGGTCTGCCCCCACCCGACTTTAGGCCAGCCCCCCCAGATGGCCCCCTCCGAGACGATTTTTCCGACCCCCCGCCCTCCGATTTTTCTGGCAAGTAATTTTTTGAGCAAATTTCAGACACAAAAATTGCCAAAATCGCCTGTAAAACAGCACTTTTTAGCTGTATTTCAGCCCAAATTAGCGATTTTTTTCGATTTTTGACCGTTTTTTAGTGCCCAACCACCTCCCAAAATTTTGGCTCAGACCGCCCCGGCCCCCTCCCCCTTCAGCGGATGACCTGTTACATGTATGATCAAAACTGTATGTATTGATTGACACTCCTGGTCACTGGCCTGGGTACGAACAATAAACTTATAGTTGAATATGTAACTGCTGTACTGAGATCGATTGAAAGTGTTTTTGGCCACAAAAGTACGTACAAGAGTAAGGCCGGTTTGCCTAAGTGATTTACCTCGCATGTAACCCTATTGGGTTATCACTGGCTTGCTCTGGTGTACATGTGCGTTGTATAAAGTTGTTATTGTTGTTGTTCTTCAATGCTAGCACCAGCCGAACCAAGCTAATAGACAAGCTACAGGTGCACCAATAATTGACAAACATGGACTAGTAGTCTTGCTTACGGAACATTTTTGGTCTTCAAACAGAGGATAACTGTTGCAGATTTCATAAGTAATAACTGGTTTAGATAACTCCACTGTCAATGGCATAGTAATGCTGTCAGCGAAACAGCGAAACCACAAATATGCTGTCTCTGTCGTTACCGAACCTTGACACAGGCCAGATAGATGTCTAGTTGTAGGTACGTAGTAGGTACCTAGTGAAAAGACGGCAAAAACACAGTAACAAAGTGGCAACTGTCGAATTATCAGGAAGATACTGCAGATTATCAGGAAATTCTATTTGCTTTGTAAACTAATGTATCTTGAAATGTGACCAAGAAGCGTAGAACTGGCGCCAAGCAAGAGCCAGCAAGGTCAGATTTGTGCAGTATGTGCCAGGGACACAGTACAATATGTGTGCAAAAAATCACTGAACTCGGTTCAAAATTGACAAAGATATGCTCTTTACAAGGCAATCTTTTATTGGGCAAATTTTCGACCTGACAACTTTCAAGGCCCAAAAACTCAATTAGATGTATATTTTTTTCTCGATTTTTTTTGTGCTATCAAAAGTAAATAGATAGCGCTACATTTTTATGAAATAAAAAAATGGGGGTCAATACCTTTGAGGGGGTCAAATTTGGCCCAGAAGGGGTTCGAAAAAAAATTTTTGTCTCGAATTTGGTCATGTAGGGCATCGTTTGAAAGAGAACGCTCATGTGATTTTAAATATGCAATCCGCAAGTTTATACGTTCACTGGTTCCAGAGTTATAAGCCGAGATCTGAGGTTCGGTCGAAAAATTGAGTCTCACAAAATCGACCGGGAAGGTGATAAAACATCTTTTTAGGTTAAATTATACCAAAATACAAAATTTTAGCCAAATCGGAGACATAAAGTTGAGATTTGTCCGGAGGTTAAGGAGCAAAAGTCGATTCCTAGAAAAACCGGCTCTTAATTACTACCATTTTACAAGTTTTTGGTGAATTGAGCCAAAATCTTGATCAATTTTGCAGTAAAAGATGTATGGGTGGGGTGGGTCCGGTTTTCTCGGTTGAATTTAACACATATTTGTGTCTGCAGTTCTGTAGAACTTCGTATCATGATCAAATTTAGCAACTGTTTGGACCAACATCAATTATTCACAATACCTTGGCGTCATTGATGCAAAATTCCACATTATGACTAGCAAAATCGTAGTAAAATAGTAGTGAAATTCGTAGAATTATTAGTAAAACAAAAAATTAGTAAAATCGGAACTGTCTCGTCTGATCGTAAAATAAAATATAAATTGAATTTGTAGTAAATTTAGTAAATAGTAAAATAAAAATCCACTAGTAAAATAACAGTAATGGTTAGTCCCTTTTCAGCAGTGGAGGCACTGGGCCGGTAGGAAGAAAAAGTCAGTCAAATCAATACATTATCTACAGGGTGTCCTAAAAATGCCAACATTTTTGCTGCCATTTGCGTAAATTTCGAAGCAAGCTGAATTTTGGAACATATGTGCCAAAATTGTGCGAATTTTGTGCGTTTAATTTGTTTAGCTTGACCAAAAATGATATTTCAGTGAACAGGTACATCGGCACCATTAGACATTTGTTATAATAAGTAATTTTTTTATTTTAGATTAACAAGTCCTCCTGGCGCGCTGGTTAGGAAACCTACCACGTACAAATTTTAGTTCTAAGCGCAAAAAGGGTTCCCGAAAGAAAGATAATTACGGTTGGAAGTTTCAATAATTTTGACTCTGCTCATCAGTATTGGGCATACTATCGTACTGTTGCATACGTATACGCATGCCATTACGCAAAGTAGCCATTGCATTTCAGAATGCCTATACGCAACGCAAATGCATTTGAATTTCGTTACGCAATATTATTACACATTCTATTATAATTAATTCCCCTGTTCTTATCTAAAAATTTTCTCGCCGTACTTGGGCGGTGGTCCAACCAGGCCGCTTCAGAATTTTAATCCCAGTGCAAAAGATAACTGAATAACTGAAATGCACCTGTGTAAGTATTGGGTATTGGGGTGTTAGGCATTGGTATTGGGTTTTTCAGGTATTGTTCGCCAAAACAAAAAAAACAACCCAGCAGAGTTTTTGCTGTAGCAACCGCAAATCTCAACCGATTTGAATGAATCCTTTTTAAATGAAAGATAAATAAATTCTTGAAAGATTGATGAACCGTTTATTAAGATAGCCTGCTTAGTTCCTTTCCTGAGATATTTGTCCTCAAAGTCAAAATAGAGATTTTGCCAATGAACAAGAGTGCTAAAGAACAACCCAGCAGATTTTTTACTTTTGCAACCATGAATCTGAACCGATTTGAATGAATCCTTTTTTGAATGAAAGACTGATAAATTCTTCAAAGATTGGTGCAATTTTTATTGAGATTCACAGTTCAGTTCTTGAGATATTTGCCTTCTAAGTCGAAACAGATGTTGGCAAAGAACAAGAGCGATTCCGTTGCATTTCACAATAAAGCAGATTCCTACTGCTAGGGCTAATGATACTAATAGTGTTGAAGTAAACCGAGTTTCTGTGTCACCAGTAAAGCCTTCAAGAGCCCTTAGCAGTAGCAGGAATCCGTTATATTACGAAGTGCAGAATAATAAAAAAATCCCTCTTGTTCACTGCCAAAATCACAGTTTTGACTTTGAGAGCCAATATCTCAGGAACTAAGCAGAATACATTAATGAAAATTTCAGCAGTCTTTTAAGGATTTACTTATCTTTCATTTAAAAAAGGATTCATTGAAATCGGTTGAGATTTGCGGTTGCTACAGCGAAAAATCTGTTGGGTTGCTTTTTATTGGCACACCCTGTATACTGTTGTTTGGGTATGGGATTTTCAGGAATCGGTTCGGTATGGGTAGGTATTCGCAAAAATACCGGTATACCGGTATTTATTCGGTATTTGCTGAAAATGTTTTACAAAGTCAAAACACTGAATTTCATATTAATAAGGCCTTGGATTTAGTCATTTACAAGGTCAGAGGCTAAAAATTCATCACAAGCAATGAGATTTACAGTATGTTAAGGTGGGTTCACATAGTCGGTCGGCGTCGGCAACGCCATCGGCAAAATATCGGGGCCGAGCGTCGGTATAGCGGTGGGGAAAAACTGGGTTAAAACGCAATTCACATAGTCTCCTGTCGGCATCTGGAACCGGCCGGCCTACCTGATAATTACGGTATTTTGACGGCCCAAAAGTCTAGTGAGCACAGGAATTTAAGTCATTTACGCTGCACCGGTGACAGAATGGGCCGTTCTATGAGCTCTAACAGGCGTAAAGCCGCGGCAGTGTTGTGTGTTCATCTACGGAGACAACTGCGAAATTTTTCTGAATGGAAAAGCCCAAGTTTGATTTCGGTGCTTTTGGCTCAGAGGGTGACAGCTCAATTTTCGCCTCTCGATTTCACAGAGAGCGCCAGGGTTGCCAGGTTTTCGGAACCCAATCCTCCTACTTTTCAGCAAAAAACCCTACTTCCCCCCTACCATTTTCAGCTGTTCAAGTGTTCTGGCCGGCCAGTGCCGCTGTGTGATTGGCGCCTGTCCATCCCCGACCGAACGCGCCTATGTGAACCGGCCGCATGCTCAGCGCACTGTTTAATTGGTCGGGAACGCTTGGCAGCCATAAAAGGTTGTAAATCGCGTCGTGGCGATTTGGGATTTGGCCAAATCATCGGCAAGTCTTTAGCCGTCTGGAACGGCTCCAGACGCACTACAGACTATGTGAACTGCTGCATGCTTATGTGTGTACTCAAATTGGGGTCGATTTCCCGAGTTGCCGATCTGCCGACGCCGACCGACTATGTGAACCCACATTTAGGGATTTTTCAAATTATTTTTTAGTTTTACTGGGGTGAAAATCGTTTCTATAAATAATTTTGGTTAGGAGAAATGCTTCCATTATAGCTTAGTTTTAAGCCCTCCTAGTGTACAGTACGAGGGCTATTTTGTTGATTGTGAATGTACTGTACAACAAGTACAGTAGATGCAGACTTGATTATTAAGGAGTCGATGTGAAGTTAAGCGAAAACTGGACCAACGCTTTGTAGTAACAAAACAAATTTGGGACAGGAAGTAGAATCAGAGGACTAAAAATCCTTTAAATTCGATATTTTTGAAGGATATCGTAATAGAATGAGTTTCTGTATGCACCAAAAATGCAAAATTACAAAGAAAACATTGCGATCATAGGGAATTTTCGATAAAAATTACAATAAGCTGGACAAAAATACCGATTCCCGAATACCTGGGTATTCCCAAAAAGATCGGTATACCGGGTATGGGTATTAATTAAAATACCTGGAATCGGTAGGTATTTATTGGGTAGGTATTCCCCAAAATGCCCATTTTTCGGTATGGGTTCGGTATACCCAATCAACAGTAACCCTCCTGTATTTGTATAAAACTGTAGTGTAAGATAAATTGCGGTCCTATATAGTCCGGGCAGACCGAAATGTTTTAATTAAAGGCCAAAATTTCCAGGCGTCTGTTGTGGCAAAGGACACCAATGTTATTGGCCATTGCAGCGATGTAAACCAGCTTGTAAATCAGACGCCCAATCATCTCGATGTTACCGCTGTCTGGGCGAAGAAAAATGGAGCCAATGCAAAGACTGTGCATCGTTCATGACCCGATAATTACTATCTCTGTGGCGCCGCCTTGCAAATCTGTAGACATTTGACCCTCAGTAAAACTATTTCTGTTCGATCGACGCTGTAGAACTCGTCTCGTTTGGTCGGTTATTTATAATGCGTCACATTTCACTGATATTTGGTCTCTTTCTGTTAGATTTGCGCCTGGTTGACGTAGAAGCAGGTTCCGTTCTTGGTATTCTACGTTTTCTGAACGCCGCAAGACGGCCGGTGGGTCGACGAGTGGTTAAACTGGGAGGACGAGCTAGAGTTTCCTTAGCAGAAACACTGCGCACCTTCTCCGAAGTCAAAGCACCTGTGAAGATCTGTGAA
The DNA here is from genome assembly GCA_030248155.1 of Sabatieria punctata. NCBI lineage: Eukaryota > Metazoa > Nematoda > Chromadorea > Araeolaimida > Comesomatidae > Sabatieria > Sabatieria punctata. The sequence continues at coordinate 64,125 of JASANB010000773.1, read as the reverse complement.
TCTGTGAAGATTGTACAGCGTTTACGACTGACCACTACCGAGAGAACGCCTAGACTACTGCGTTTTCGCAATCGACAAACACTTCCTTGATTCTTGTTCTACTGCATAAAAATCGTACGATTCATGTAAATTTCTAGGACCATGTACCGTATGCATAACGTAAATAAACGTTAAACTCCTTGCGCCAGACCGTTTAAACTCGAAAAATGCCAAAGGCAGGCTATATTACCAATTTTGAAAATTACCGAAAAATTTTGATCCAATCAACCGCATGCATGGGCAGAGGGAGCTTGAGCTTGGTGGCTTCATCGATGGATAGCGAGTATAATTGAATAACGTATCTACTACTTGCCGGGATGGCGTAGATTAAAAGCCGGACCTTTGTTGTTTTTTGTCGCCATCTCGCCCTTAATATAATAGGCCAATAAACAAATCTTAATCAATTTCGGCAGGCCACGAAAGTGGGAGCAGCTCCAGTTTGAACACCTAGCCGCACGGCAACAGCGAGCTGCGGGTTGCCTTTCTGTCCCTTAATTCCGTCTGTGGTGTATGTCTGCGTCTGTGATGTACTGTTACAGTCATGTCTCGTTAATCCGCACAAGTTGGGACCGGCCAATTTTGTCCGGATTAGCGAATTTCCGGATTAACGAATCAAAGCTAAAACACTGTTTTTCGGGTAAAAGGCCTGAATGACAGCTTTTTGTTAGATTCTGCAGCTGTACCTCCTAATTAAAACCCAAAAACTTATTTCAGCTGATTATTATAGCTCCTAAAAAGGCAAAAATAATCACATTCTGACTCAACGAAAAGCATTATTCAATTGAAAATTCACACCTGAATTGAAAAATTGCGCATGGATTTTTTCCAAATCAACCAAATCCGGATTAACGAATCACTTTACCATACAAAATTCGAAGTTGGGACCCCAAATCTTCTGTCCGGATTAACGAATCCGGATCCGGATTAACGAGTCATATAACATGGGGGAAAATTGGGACCTGGCCTATTCTTGTTCGGAAGGCGAATATCCGGATTAACGAGGTCCGGATTAACGAGACATGACTGTAGCAACTTTGCCAGCCATCCACACAGCGTTAGACACATAGTAGGGGTTCGACCCTGGTGATTGCCTCGCACGTGGCCCTTTATGTGTTCTTTACTGGTCTGTCCGGTGTTCATATGCGTTGGAATAAACCTTTTTAATTCCCGAACGAAAAAAGTTACGCTACTGGTGGCACCTCCAGCAGGCCATTTATAGTCTTAAAAAGAAATCTTAATCAAGTTATCAATAACTTATTTATACTGGAGCCGCTATTGAAACTTACGGGCGTGCAAAAATTACGTAATGATATTTTTGCCCATTTTCGGACCCCCCCTCCCCCTGATAATCGCCCGTAATAATTTCCTGACCCCCTCCCCTAATTACGTAATAATTTGGCTACCCCCCGAAATTTCAATTTTTTGAAGAGTTAGAGCCGAAAATTTTACGTTCAATTCTATGTAAAATGATGTTCTTATTAAAATAGCATCTGTATACAGTAACAATTGATAGTTTTCTTAGTTTTCTTTATTGATGAGCTACGTACAACTACGTACATGTACGTATAGTCTTAGTTTGACATAGAAGCCATCATTGGATGGCGTTTTGTTACTGACGGGGTGACGGATTGTATTGGAAGTGTTTTATACTGGGTGTTAGGGCTGCTTCAATATTGCTTGACTGATAATCGATAGTCATAAACCAGAGTTCGTGCGGGACCCGAAAAGTCAGGGAATTTGGTGTCCAGTCAGGGAAAAAATTGATAGCAGTAGAATCCTCTCTCGCCCAAAGGGCCCTGTCAGAGCTTTACACACCAACCTTTTGAAAATGGGACTTCTGACTCTCCACAACTACTACAACTTAACAGAATACCGGTTAAATGCGTTTTTCAGAGCAAATTTTTAAAAATTCTGAGCCTTGTTCTCACTCTGATTGGTCGGGGAAATTTGACTTTGTTCAGCGAATTTTGCTCGGAAAAAGCCGCACGAACCCTGTAAAAGATCGAGTCGATAAGTGTTATAGTTTTGAAAGATTTGCCTAAAGAGTGCAAGAATTCTTTCGAAGTGAAATCTGCTTTTTGAAAGATTTGCCTAGAGAGTGCCAGAATTCTTTGGAAGCGAAAGCTGCTTTTTGAAAGATTTGCCTAAAGAGTGCCAGAATTCTTTGGAACCGAAAGCTGCTTTTTGAAAGATTTGCCTAAAGAGTGCCAGAATTCTTTGGAACCGAAAGCTGCTTTTTGAAAGATTTGCCTAAAGAGTGCCAGAATTCTTTGGAAGCGAAAGCTGCTTTTTGAAAGATTTGCCTAGAGAGTGCCAGAATTCTTTGGAAGCGAAAGCTGCTTTTTGAAAGATTTGCCTAAAGAGTGCGAGAATTCTTTGGAAGCGAAAGCTGCTTTTTGGAAGATTTGCCTAGAGAGTGCCAGAATTCTTTGGAAGCGAAAGCTGCTTTTTGAAAGATTTGCCTAAAGAGTGCCAGAATTCTTTGGAACCGAAAGCTGCTTTTTGAAAGATTTGCCTAGAGAGTGCCAGAATTCTTTGGAAGCGAAAGCTGCTTTTTGAAAGATTTGTCTAAAGAGTGCGAGAATTCTTTGGAAGCGAAAGCTGCTTTTTGGAAGATTTGCCTAGAGAGTGCCAGAATTCTTTGGAAGCGAAAGCTGCTTTTTGAAAGATTTGCCTAAAGAGTGCCAGAATTCTTTGGAAGCGAAAGCTGCTTTTTGGAAGATTTGCCTAGAGAGTGCCAGAATTCTTTGGAAGCGAAAGCTGCTTTTTGAAAGATTTGTCTAAAGAGTGCGAGAATTCTTTGGAAGCGAAAGCTGCTTTTTGGAAGATTTGCCTAGAGAGTGCCAGAATTCTTTGGAAGCGAAAGCTGCTTTTTGAAAGATTTGCTTAAAGAGTGCCCGAATTCTTTTGAAGCGAAAGCTGCTTTTTGAAAGATTTGCCTAAAGAGTGCCAGAACTCTCTGGAAGCGAAATCTGCTTTTTGAAAGATTTGCCTAAAGAAAAGAGTGCCAGAATTGTTTGGAAGCGAAAGCTGCTTTTTGAAAGATTTGCCTAAAGAATGCCAGAATTCTTTGGAAGCGAAAGCCGCTTTTTGAAAGATTTGCCTAAAGCTGCCAGAATTCTTTGGAAGCGAAAGCTGCTTTTTGAAAGATTTGCCTAAAGAGTGCCAGAATTCTTTGGAAGCAAAACCTGCTTTTTGAAAGATTTGCCTAAAGAGTGCCCGAATTCTTTGGAAGCGAAAGCTGCTTTCTGAAAGATTTGCCTAAAGAGTGCCAGAATTCTTTGGAAGCGAAAGCTGCTTTTTGAAAGATTTGCCTAAAGAGTGCGAGAATTCTTTGGAAGCGAAAGCTGCTTTTTGGAAGATTTGCCTAGAGAGTGCCAGAATTCTTTGGAAGCGAAAGCTGCTTTTTGAAAGATTTGCTTAAAGAGTGCCCGAATTCTTTTGAAGCGAAAGCTGCTTTTTGAAAGATTTGCCTAAAGAGTGCAAGAATTCTTTGGAACCGAAAGCTGCTTTTTGAAAGATTTGCCTAAAGAGTGCCAGAATTCTTTGGAAGCGAAAGCTGCTTTTTGAAAGATTTGCCTAGAGAGTGCCAGAATTCTTTGGAAGCGAAAGCTGCTTTTTGAAAGATTTGCCTAAAGAGTGCAAGAATTCTTTCGAAGTGAAATCTGCTTTTTGAAAGATTTGCCTAGAGAGTGCCAGAATTCTTTGGAAGCGAAAGCTGCTTTTTGAAAGATTTGCCTAAAGAGTGCCAGAATTCTTTGGAACCGAAAGCTGCTTTTTGAAAGATTTGCCTAAAGAGTGCCAGAATTCTTTGGAAGCGAAAGCTGCTTTTTGAAAGATTTGCCTAGAGAGTGCCAGAATTCTTTGGAAGCGAAAGCTGCTTTTTGAAAGATTTGCCTAAAGAGTGCAAGAATTCTTTCGAAGTGAAATCTGCTTTTTGAAAGATTTGCCTAGAGAGTGCCAGAATTCTTTGGAAGCGAAAGCTGCTTTTTGAAAGATTTGCCTAGAGAGTGCCAGAATTCTTTGGAAGCGAAAGCTGCTTTTTGAAAGATTTGCCTAAAGAGTGCAAGAATTCTTTCGAAGCGAAAGCTGCTCTTTGAAAGATTTGCCTAGAGAGTGACTTAGGCCAGAACCCTCCCCAGATGAGGACCCCCTCCGATTTTTCTGGAAAGTAATATTCTGAGCAAATATTTGCGATTTTTTGCAATTTCAGACACAAAAGTTGCCAAACTCGCCTGTATAACAGCACTTTTTACTGAATTTCAGCCCAAATTAGCGATTTTTGACGATTTTCAGCCAAAAAAGTGCGATTTTTGAGCGTTTTTTAGAGCCCAATCCACCTCTCAAAATTTTGGCTCAGACCCCCGGCCGGCGCCAGACCCCCCAAAACCCCTCCCACTTCGGCGGATGACCTGTTACATGTATGGATGTGGTAGAGGTGGTGGTCGTGGTCATACATGTCGCTGGGTTTTTCCGTGGGGGGGGGACCTTTTTGAAATCCCAAATAGGGTTTTGGGACCAAGTCCAAAGTGGGTTTTGCGACCTTTTTTGGGGTCCAAAGGTGGGTTTTGTCGACCTTTTTTTGGGGTAAAAAGTGGGTTTTGTCGACCTTTTTTAGGGATTCTGGGGCGAAAAATGGCTTCAAAACCCTATTTGGACCGAAAAAAAGCCTTTAAAACCCTGTTTTTGCATTAAAAATGCCTTAAAAGCCCTGTTCAGGTTGAAAAAAATGCCTTAAAAACCGAATATTGAAGCAACGAATGTAATAAAAAGCTGTTTTGCGCTCAAAATACGTATTGAATATGAGTTTCAGCGATAAAATACTGATTGAAATGCGATATATTGACTAAAAATAGTTCACAGAACCCTAATTTCAATTCTGAGGCACGCGCAAAACCCTGTTTTGACTTATAAGATTACTAAAAAACCGTATTTAGTGATTTGAATGCAGTTCTTAAACCCTGTTTAGGGTTTCTAATCAACCTAAAAACCCTCTCTAGGCTTTCTAGCCAGTGCTAAAACCCTGTTTAGAGTTTCAAAGTAACCTAAAAACCCTAATCAGGCTTCGAAAGTAACCTGAAAACCCTAATCCGGGTTTAAAAGTAACCTGAAAACCCTGTTTAGGGTTTAAAAGTAACCTGAAAACCCTGTTTAGGGTTTCAAAGTAGCCTAAAAACCCTAATCAGGGTTTGAAGGTAACCTGAAAACCCTAATCAGGGTTTGAAAGTAACCTGAAAACCCTGTTTAGGGTTTCAAAGTAGCTTAAAAACCCTAATCATGGTTTAAAAGTAACCTGAAAACCCTGTTTAGGGTTTAAAAGTAGCCTAAAAACCCTAATCAGGGTTTGAAAGTAACCTGAAAACCCTAATAAGGGTTTAAAAGTAGCCTAAAAACCCTAATCAAGGTTTATAAGTAACCTGAAAACCCTAATCAGGGTTTAAAAGTAACCTGAAAACCCTAATCAGGGTTTCAAAGTAGCCTAAAAACCCTGTTTAGGGTTTTAAAGTAGCCTAAAAACCCTAATCAGGGTTTGAAAGTAACCTGAAAACCCTGTTTAGGGTTTCAAAGTAGCCTAAAAACCCTAATCATGGTTTAAAAGTAACCTGAAAACCCTGTTTAGGGTTTAAAAGTAGCCTAAAAACCCTAATCAGGGTTTGAAAGTAACCTGAAAACCCTAATCAGGGTTTAAAAGTAGCCTAAAAACCCTAATCAAGGTTTAAAAGTAACCTGAAAACCCTAATCAGGGTTTAAAAGTAACCTGAAAACCCTAATCAGGGTTTCAAAGTAGCCTAAAAACCCTGTTTAGGGTTTTAAAGTAGCCTAAAAACCCTAATCAGGGTTTGAAAGTAACCTGAAAACCCTGTTTAGGGTTTCAAAGTAGCCTAAAAACCCTAATCAGGGTTTGAAGGTAACCTGAAAACCCTAATCAGGGTTTGAAAGTAACCTGATGCCGATTAGGCGACGCCGATTAGGCGATGGTACTATTAGGCGACAAAAAACATTAATATATTATAATAGTACCAGTTAGGCGGGCCTTCCGAATCAGTCAAGGGTCAAGGGGCCATGTTCAGCTGTAAGGCTAAATGCGCTGTTTTAACTATGCATGGCTAAGTGGCACGCGCTGGATGCAGACGATGCACGACGCACCAATAACTTTGCGGAAGCAGCTCACAGAGTTTCGCAGCGAGAATTTGATGCGGCGCGTCCATCCGTCTAGCGCTTTATAAATGTTCTGTGACATGCATACATGGGCCGGAAAAATGGGTTTAGGTTGGGGGTAGTCAAAATCCGAAAATTTGAGCGGTGTGGGCAACCCCCAGCCCATGTATGGCGACATGTGCAGAAATGTTTTCTTCTCTACTAATGAGTGCTCAGTGAGATGGAATTTATCCATCCTTGGTGTTGCACTTATTTTTTAAATGAGTCCTTGAAATTGCTTTGCTATTTTGTTATACTTTGTTTTAATTGCTGTTGTGCTGTTTGCATTGTTGTGCTATGTTTTAGTGGTAACCTATGTTGCCGTACGGATTTATAGAAAAAAATTATTTCTGTCGCCTAATAGTACCGTCGCCTAATAGTACCGCTAAATCGCCTAATCGGCGTCGCCTAATCGGCATCGCCTAATCGGCATCGCCTAATAGTCCTGCTTCGCCCTAAACAGGGTTTTCGGGTTAGACAGACAGACATGGGCAAGCGGGGGCTGTGGGGGGTTGACCCTGGTAGGCCGCCGCTACCACCCTCAAGAATTTTTTAGGGAGAACCTTGTATAGAAAATTATGATAAAAGTAGTGTGCCTAGGCAGGGATGTGAGGTGGGAAAAAACACCGGAAAAAAACTGTTTTTTTTTCCGGAAAAAAACCGGTTTTTTTCCTAAGGGTCGGAAAAAAACATAAATCGCGGAAAAAAACTCAAGCTAAAAATAGCTAATTTACGTCATTTTTCGTTTAAAAAATGGACTTTTGCTATGTATAATAGGCCATACTGACTCAAAACTGTTAGAAAAACAACAAAAAAGACCAAATTTGGCATGAAAAAACAAAAATGCAAACTGCTGTAAGAAAATTTGCATATAGCGTTATTTATGGAACCTGTCAGGCACTGTTTCATGCCTGTTTCGTGATTTATATCAATGTAACACGTGTATTTCTGGTCTAACAAGACTGAGGAAGGCGCTAGAAAGCGTTAGGAATCATAAAACCAGCCTAGGATACTCAGAACTTGGGCTGGAGTTTTTTTCCGCGATTTAGGAAAAAAAAACCGGAAAAAAACCGGAAAAAAACTGGAAAAAAACAGGCCGAGGTTTTTTTCGGAAAATTATACAACCCTGTGCCTAGGTTAGGTGTAAATGAGCTCAGCATACTGGAATGCGTGATCCCGTGGAGTGTTTGTGATATCTTGTCTCTTGTACGTACATGCTGCTGTGGTATGTACTACATGCTGTCTTGTGTGTTGGCCGTCTAGGCTAGATTTATCGATCGGGCTCGGCCTGCCGTCTGTCAGTTGGCCGCGCCCTAGTCTGTAGCTTTGTGTGGTAACATTGAGCCAGACGCAAGGCCTGTGCTGTGTTGAAACACAATCACTTTCTCTCCTTGTGCACCTGCCTTGCGGCTGACTCCTGTTTGCTCTCTGACAGTCTCGTGTGTTGTGGCCAGTCTTTAGTGTATACTGGCATTGCTGATGGTCCATCTGTGCCCAGGCATAAAAGGACTTTGTTGTTGAGCATCGCCTACCACACCGCGACAAGTCGAGCGATAGGAACAACGACAAGGGACAAGGACGGCCACCGAAGAGAAGCACAACAGACAGAACAGCAGGCTCGCAGATGGAACAGTTTGTAATATTGAGTTGTTGAGCATTTGTGTCTGTGATTGTGTGTGTGCTTGTGTGTGTTGTGCGAGTGTTGACTAGTAGATAAACTTCTTTCATTGGTGCCGAGACCCATCTGACCCACCTTCACCTACTTCTACCACGACCATACATGTCGTTGGGGGGTGTAAATGGGGGGCCGGCCCCCCCCAAGCCCGATTTTTCGGCAAAAGTCCCCCCCCCCAGCGGATTTTTGGGGGGGACCTGAAAACCCACTTTTGGATTCCAAAGTAAAGGAAATTTTAGCCTAGACAATACATTGTGCAGCACAAAATTGGGTTTTCGCCTACCCTACAACCCAAAGCAGGGTTTTGTAAGGCTTACAAATCCTAAATAGGGTTTTTAGACTGCTTAGAAACCCTGATTAGGGTTTTCAGGTTACTTTCAAACCCTGATTAGGGTTTTTAGACTGCTTAGAAACCCTAAACAGGGTTTTCAGGTTACTTTTAAACCATGATTAGGGTTTTTAGGCTACTTTTAAACCCTAAACACGGTACGCTACTATTAGGCGATGCCGATTAGGCGATGCCGATTAGGCGACGCCGATTAGGCGATGGTACTATTAGGCGACAAAAAACATTAATATATTATAATAGTACCAGTTAGGCGGGCCTTCCGAATCAGTCAAGGGTCAAGGGGCCATGTTCAGCTGTAAGGCTAAATGCGCTGTTTTAACTATGCATGGCTAAGTGGCACGCGCTGGATGCAGACGATGCACGACGCACCAATAACTTTGCGGAAGCAGCTCACAGAGTTTCGCAGCGAGAATTTGATGCGGCGCGTCCATCCGTCTAGCGCTTTATAAATGTTCTGTGACATGCATACATGGGCCGGAAAAATGGGTTTAGGTTGGGGGTAGTCAAAATCCGAAAATTTGAGCGGTGTGGGCAACCCCCAGCCCATGTATGGCGACATGTGCAGAAATGTTTTCTTCTCTACTAATGAGTGCTCAGTGAGATGGAATTTATCCATCCTTGGTGTTGCACTTATTTTTTAAATGAGTCCTTGAAATTGCTTTGCTATTTTGTTATACTTTGTTTTAATTGCTGTTGTGCTGTTTGCATTGTTGTGCTATGTTTTAGTGGTAACCTATGTTGCCGTACGGATTTATAGAAAAAAATTATTTCTGTCGCCTAATAGTACCGTCGCCTAATAGTACCGCTAAATCGCCTAATCGGCGTCGCCTAATCGGCATCGCCTAATCGGCATCGCCTAATAGTCCTGCTTCGGGAAAATGCCCTTTAACGACCGAATTATGATTCAAAATGCATCTTATTCGATAGCTCACACTCTGTTTCATATAAATACATCACATCCCCCTATCAATAACGGTCAATCCCCTATTAATATCTAAGCAGTCTAAAAACCCTATTTAGGATTTGTAAGCCTTACAAAACCCTGCTTTGGGTTGTAGGGTAGGCGAAAACCCAATTTTGTGCTGCACAATGTATTGTCTAGGCTAAAATTTCCTTTACTTTGGAATCCAAAAGTGGGTTTTCAGGTCCCCCCAAAAATCCGCTGGGGGGGGGGGGACTTTTGCCGAAAAATCGGGCTTGGGGGGGGCCGGCCCCCCATTTACACCCCCCAACGACATGTATGGTCGTGGTAGAAGTAGGTGAAGGTGGGTCAGATGGGTCTCGGCACCAATGAAAGAAGTTTATCTACTAGTCAACACTCGCACAACACACACAAGCACACACACAATCACAGACACAAATGCTCAACAACTCAATATTACAAACTGTTCCATCTGCGAGCCTGCTGTTCTGTCTGTTGTGCTTCTCTTCGGTGGCCGTCCTTGTCCCTTGTCGTTGTTCCTATCGCTCGACTTGTCGCGGTGTGGTAGGCGATGCTCAACAACAAAGTCCTTTTATGCCTGGGCACAGATGGACCATCAGCAATGCCAGTATACACTAAAGACTGGCCACAACACACGAGACTGTCAGAGAGCAAACAGGAGTCAGCCGCAAGGCAGGTGCACAAGGAGAGAAAGTGATTGTGTTTCAACACAGCACAGGCCTTGCGTCTGGCTCAATGTTACCACACAAAGCTACAGACTAGGGCGCGGCCAACTGACAGACGGCAGGCCGAGCCCGATCGATAAATCTAGCCTAGACGGCCAACACACAAGACAGCATGTAGTACATACCACAGCAGCATGTACGTACAAGAGACAAGATATCACAAACACTCCACGGGATCACGCATTCCAGTATGCTGAGCTCATTTACACCTAACCTAGGCACAGGGTTGTATAATTTTCCGAAAAAAACCTCGGCCTGTTTTTTTCCAGTTTTTTTTCGGTTTTTTTCCGGTTTTTTTTTCCTAAATCGCGGAAAAAAACTCCAGCCCAAGTTCTGAGTATCCTAGGCTGGTTTTATGATTCCTAACGCTTTCTAGCGCCTTCCTCAGTCTTGTTAGACCAGAAATACACGTGTTACATTGATATAAATCACGAAACAGGCATGAAACAGTGCCTGACAGGTTCCATAAATAACGCTATATGCAAATTTTCTTACAGCAGTTTGCATTTTTGTTTTTTCATGCCAAATTTGGTCTTTTTTGTTGTTTTTCTAACAGTTTTGAGTCAGTATGGCCTATTATACATAGCAAAAGTCCATTTTTTAAACGAAAAATGACGTAAATTAGCTATTTTTAGCTTGAGTTTTTTTCCGCGATTTATGTTTTTTTCCGACCCTTAGGAAAAAAACCGGTTTTTTTCCGGAAAAAAAAACAGTTTTTTTCCGGTGTTTTTTCCCACCTCACATCCCTGCCTAGGCACACTACTTTTATCATAATTTTCTATACAAGGTTCTCCCTAAAAAATTCTTGAGGGTGGTAGCGGCGGCCTACCAGGGTCAACCCCCCACAGCCCCCGCTTGCCCATGTCTGTCTGTCTGTCTGTCTGTTGAGGTTGCACAAAAGCATATATGGGCCGGGTACGGATCCGATGTGGTGGGGGGCGTACGATGTACGTCACTGCCAAGCCACTCCTAGCCATGCTGCTGAGTGCCTGGCGCGGTGACGTCATGGAGCCGTCAGATCCCAACGGCCGCTTGTTGTGTTTACGTTTTTTACTTTGGCCACTGCATCACATAATTGATGAAGCTTGATGAACGTGTCACCGAAGACACATATTAGGAAAAGAACCGCGCAGAAAGAGTGTTAGTGGGCAACAGCAACAGATTGCACAATAATGTCTAAGAAGAAAATTGATAACTTCTCGTCGATTACGGTCGACGAAATCAAAGAAAAAACCGTGACAAACAGAGAAGTTAGTTTCATAAAAATTAAAAATTGCCGTCGTTCAAACTTATTTTTGAACTAAATTAGCAAATAACAATATTTAACGACTACGGTAACAAACATGTTCCGTGTAAAGTCGGAAATCTCGAAGTAAGGAACCAATTTAGTCAATCGATCGAGGCTCCGCCCCTAAAACCTTTCCGTCAGGCAACTTTGACGCCCACCAAAAGTCGTTTTTCTATCCGTCGCAAATTGACTAACGGTTAGGGACGGTTAGAAAATCCGACTTTCGATGGTCTTTCCTAAGGAGATATATCCGCTGACTCTGTAAAAGGTCAAAAGACAAATATCACTGATAACAAAAGCGAACATTTCATAGCTAGTTTGAAAATAGCTGACATAGAAAAAAAAGGATGACATTATGCACAGTCAACCAGAACTTTTGGAGCAAAGAAAATAGGCCAAAGTTTCAATTTTAGGTCTGATTAGGCCAGAAGATCAAGACTCGATCTGATTGGGGGCTAGAATATTTGCAAAATTGACTGGATGCACAGAGCCAAGTTGCATACTACGCAAAGTCCAAATGTCATCGATTTGGAAACCAAACCTGTTTGATTCCCTAAAACCGCGCTTAGGTAGTGTACAATGTACGTAGTTTTGTAGCGCACAAACAATATGACAGAGTCGCCACCGTCTAAACGCTCCCGGTACAGCTGGCTTCAGACTAACAAATTCTTCGAATATACGCCAGTTTCCGGATTCGGTTTCATTGCCGCCACCCGACGACTGCCAGAGGTCCTTATTTGGTACGTGGTTATTGTCAGTTTTGGCGCTCTGACCGTCAAAAATGTCTTCGACCTAATAAGCCAGTACTCGGAGGGTCAAACGGTCACTTCGGTTGAGTTAGGGTCAAACGACGATCTGGCTGGCGTGCCATCCCTCTTTCTGCTTACACAAGTCGTTCTGCCCTTCGTATACGATGAACAAATGAATCATTCGTTTGTTTCAACTGAACAGGAGTTGCGTGAGACCCTGCAAACTCTGAATTCCAGTGAATCCTTTCTTAGCTCTGACTGGAATTACCTACTAACAGTGGCGGTCTATAAGTACTATATGCTGCTGGATGCCCAATCCCGATTTAGCAATAGGTTAGACCGTCAGTTTACATGGCTTGCAAGCGAAATCGAGGCACATGCGCGGTCGATCAATGTCAGTCAGAGAGATCTGGTGATCAAATTTGATGCGCAGCTTAAGAAGCTGATTGGCATACATGTTTCGCGCAGTTCACTGCGCTTGCGCTGGATCCAGCACCGCTACGACGATAATTCAGCGCGCATTCTGTTTGAATTACCTCTCAATTCAACTCCGAGCTTGACCATTATGACTATGGATTTGGCGTCAAGAGACCGCTATTTAAACCGGTCCTACGGCTATACCTACGCGCAGCTTGGTGAAGTGATGCCTGACAAGTTTATTAAGGATGGTGAGGAGATAGAATTTCTGTTGGAACCAAGAAAAGTGGATGTTAACGGAATATCTGTGACAATTGGCTCCAGAACTGCTTACGACCTTCGAACCACTGCTGTCTACAAAACCCTGCCGAAGAGGTGCGTATGTACCAGGGATGTGAGGTGTGATTTTTCCGGTGTTTTTTTTCGAAAAAAACCGGTTTTTTCCTAAGGGTCAAAAAAACATAAATCGCGGAAAATAACTTAAGCTAAAAATAACTAAGTTATGTCATTTTTTCAGTTAAAAAATGGACTTTTGCAATGTATAATAGGCGAGTCTGACTCAAAACGGTTAGAAAAACAACAGAAAACACCAAATTTGGCAAACCAAAACAAAAAGGCAAACTGCTGTAAGAAAATTTGCATATAGCATTTATTGATGCAGCCTGTCAGCGACTGTTTCATGCCTGTTTCATGATTTATATCTATGTAAGACAGCCTAGACAGGTATTTCAGCTCTGAAAATACTCATGAAGGCGCTAGAAAGCGTTACAAATCACAAAACCAGGCTAGGATACGCAGAACTTAAGCTGGAGTTTTTCCGCGATTTTGGAAAAAAATAGGAACAAACAGTCCGACGCTTTTTCGGAAGTTTTTTCGGAAAAATATCCATCCCTGGTATGTACAGGGTGTCCCAAAGATGATAACATTTCTTGTTGCTTCTGTTGTTCCGCAAATCTTGACCAACTGACCAAGCAGGGATTGATATTTTTCCGAAAAAACTTCAGCCTGTTCTTTCCGTTTTTTTGGTTTTTTCCTAAATCGCGGAAAAAACTTCAGCTCAAATTCTGAGTATCCTAGCCGGTTTTATGATTCCTAACGGTTTCTAACGCCTTCCTGAGTCTTTTCAGAACAGAAATACACGTGTTACATAGGTACGTATAAATCACGAAACAGGCATTAAACAGACCCTGACAGGCTCCATGAATAAACACCATATATGCAAATTTTCATACAGCAGTTTGTCTTTTTGTTTTAGATTGCCAAATTTGCTCTGTGTATGCATTTTTCTAACAGTTTGGACTTTGGAGTCAGTCTGGCCAATTATACAACGCAAAAGTCCATTTTTAACTGAAAAATGACATAAATACATAGCTATTTTTAGCATGAGTTTTTTCCGGAATTTAGGCTGAAATACAGTTAAAAAGTGCTGTTTCACAGACGATTTTGGCAATTTTTGTGTAGTGTAGTCATCCCTAGCGGTTGTAGTGGTTCATCCTCTCGGCGCGGCAAGTTTCTTGCTGCAAAGAGTTGGTCGTCGGCACAACGCTCCACCCAGGCCACCGAAAGCTGGTTACAGCGAGTAGATAAAATGGGAACCAACTGGATCTGCCATTGCACCGAACCCGCTCCTACAGCATGCCAACTTGGAGAAAGATCAATGACGTCAAGTGCTGGCTGAGACGACACAACAAGGCCTATACCGGTTTACTCCTTCTCGGCCGGGCGGCAGTGGACGCTGTCAGCACTATGACGTCAATGCGCCAGGCGCTCTCTTAGTACCTGGCGCCCAACAGCATGGCTAGAGTGGCTGGCAGTGATAGAAGGGAAACGTCCGAGATGACGAAACACGGGGGTTGCGCAATGGATCGCAAGGTCTGAGCGTAGGGCTGTAAAAGCCCCCCCGCACATCGGATCGGATCCAAGTGTCCGTTCGTTTAGCCAAATTTCGTTTTGTCGACACTTAAGAGTCAGTTCGCGAGAGAATCGACCCTGCTATGTGTAAGTCGAAAAATCGGCCATCGTGAAAACTTAGCCCTGGGGTCTCCGGTTTGGGGAAGTTGTACCTAACGATGACTTGTGCTAAACCTGAAGAGCACAGCCCTCTAGGTTCCCTGGTCCGGCAGAGCCAGCCCTCGGAAGCAGGGTGGGCAACCATCAAAATCGGACTGTCAATAGGTCATGTTTGACTGAGTGTCACTTGCGATCCATAGCAGCTAGAACGTTGTGCTTGGTGCCCAACGAATCGTCATGACATGGGCTTTCGTTTGCCGCATAAGTAGTACTGTTTCGCTGTTTGGTTCTCTAACCACGACATCGAATGTGAAAAAATCCGCAAAAAAATTTCATGAAGTTCACTAAATTAGATTTTTCTCGAAAATAAAAAAAGGTACCCTCGGGATTTTTTTATATTTTATAGCCCTGTGAATTGCGCTTCTAACGGTGTATAGAAAGTGGCAAAAACGCATGCCTCTGCATATCAAATTTCCACTCAAAGTTCAAAGATAACCAAAAATTCGCTTATTTACCACTCTTTAAGCATGTATCCCATGCCTATCAAGAATGTATAAGGGAAGAATGTTCCACTGCGCGGCCGGCCGCTTGCAGCAGCGTGGCCATGCGCTGCAACAAAATTTCGGGAGGGTGACCGAATTTCGGTCCCCCTCCCGAACGTTCGGGAGGGCGACCGAATTTCGGTCACCCTCCCGAAAAACTCTTAGGCGCCTATTGCAAGTGAACCCGATTTTGGCCGCTCGTGGCCGCTCGCTCGGAGTTTTTAACAAATTCAGCACAGTTCTCTCTGAAATAATCAGCTGATATCCGGCTGAACAACGGATAGAAACATGTATTTAACATACTAGCTCTACTAGTATATACTGGTATGCGTTACTGATAACAAAACTAACGCATAAAACATACACATACGCAGCCAAAAATTTTGTGCATTTTCCTTGCTTGATTCTTTGCTACCATGATTGACTTTACAAGCATGTAACTCAGATCTAAAAAATCAGAAAAGGCTATACATACAGTAGCTTTCAACTGATTGAGTAGAACGTTTTCATTAATAATGATTTGCGTCCATCCACTCCGAGAAAAAGAAATCGCTGTTGGAGTTTGTCGAAAAATGACGATATAGACGAGTCTGTGTGTTTACGCAAACTTTCAAATTGTATAGCAGCCAGGGATGAGGGGGAAACGGCGTTAATTAAGAAAGGAGGACGCCTACCGCTCAAATCGTGCGATACATTTTCTTTGCAGGCGCAAGAAATACCATATACTTTTAGAAGAAACTCGTTTTAGGAGGGACGATCCCTAGTGGCTGAGTAACAAACAAAATGAAATGTTATTATTGTATATTTTCCTCAATTTGTTTTTGCTTTCTTGCTTAAACTTCGCTCTCAATAATCGTGGATGCGACAATGAGCGGCCAAAATCGGGTTCACTTGCAATAGGCGCCTAAAGAGTTTTTCGGGAGGGTGACCGAAATTCGGTCGCCCTCCCGAACGTTCGGGAGGGGGACCGAAATTCGGTCACCCTCCCGAAATTTTGTTGCAGCGCATGGCCACGCTGTTGCAAGCGGCCGGCCGCGCAGTGGAACATTCTTCCCTTATACATTCTTGTGCCTATGTATGTATGTATGTATGTATGTATGTATGTATGTATGTATGTATGTATGTATGTATGTATGTATGTATGTATGTATGTATGTATGTATGTATGTATGTATGTATGTATGGTTGACCCCTCTGCTGGCATTTATGATGGTGTTTTGGAGGCTTGGCGAAGCCAAACATTGTCGAGGGCAGAGTGATTCCAAAGAAAGTATGGGAAAACAAAGGAAATAAAGAAAGGTTCAGTACAACACTGGAATATCATGAAGATCTGCAGTACCAGATCCAGGGAAAGACTACTGGAAGCCAGTTGGTGTTTCTTTCTACCCAACAGATCAAATCAACACAGCAGAAGCAGAAAATGATCAAGGCATGCTTGATCCAGAAAGCGACATTGAAGACCCAACACTGGCACAACCTGATCAAGTCCAATCAGGCCCTCCCATGACAGGACCGAATGTTATGAGTTTTCGTGCTGGGACCCTAACCGGGAAGACTTGTTATCGGTAAGAAGTGCGCCAAATTCAAATCACTCAAGTACTGGCACCTTCTACTGTACTGAACCTAAATCGTCTTCAGCCTCCAGGCCACCCCTGCAATTTGCTCCCTTCCAGATCGTACCAGAACCACTTCGATCATCCAGCCCGCCACTCACGATTCGCATCTCATCTATCTTCGCCAAAGTACTATCCCGAGAATCGGCCGATTCAGAGTGGAAGAAGGTGAAGCTGCCGATTTTCCTTCATCTTACCATTGTTTTAAGTCTTCTAGCTTCCACACTGCTCTGATATGCTCTCTCCTTCCAGACACACCACTTCCATCCACTTCAAATCGTCCCGCCGAAGTACTATCCCGAGAATCGGCCGATTTGGAGTGGAAGAAGGTGAAGCTGCCGATTTTCCTTCATCTTACCATTGTTTTAAGTCTTCTAGCTTCCATACTGCTTCGATATGCTCTGTCCTTCCAGACACACCACTTCCATCCACTTCAAATCGCCCCGCCGAAGTACTATCCCGAGAATCGGCCGATTTGGAGTGGAAGAAGGTGAAGCTGCCGATTTTCCTTCATCTTACCATTGTTTTAAGTCTTCTAGCTTCCATACTGCTTCGATATGCTCTGTCCTTCCAGACACACCACTTCCATCCACTTCAAATCGCCCCGCCGAAGTACTACCCCGAGAATCGGCCGATTCAGAGTGGAAGAAGGTGAAACTGCTGATTTTCCTTCATCGTACCATTGTCTTAAGTCTTGTAGCTTCTGTACTCTCATGTATGTATGTATGTATGTATGTATGTATGTATGTATGTATGTATGTATGTATGTATGTATGTATGTATGTATGTATGTATGTATGTATGTATGTATGTATGTATGTATGTATGTATTGAAGAGTTTGATAGTTTGTGTGAGTGTTGTTGTGTGTTTCTTCCTGTGCGGTTGTTGTGTATGATTCAGTGAGTGCGCGCGTGTGTGTGTTGTGTTGTGCAACTCTACCAGTAAAGACTCCTCAACTTCGTTTCATTGGTGCCGAGTACCCTTCGAGCCCACCTTCAATCAAGTTCTACTACCACTTCCAAGTTCTACTACGAGTCTCGCCTCAAGTTACTCCCGTTTCAAGCTCCTCATTCCGTGATCATCAGGCGCAGCCGTGCCCCACCGATGCTCACATGACGTCCCCTACCTTTGATGATCAACTTCGACTACTGCAAGAGCAAATACAGCGTGATCTCGAGCAACAGCAGCAATGGTGGATCGAGTGGCAGATGGAACAGGCCGAAGAGCGCCAGCGCCTCGATCGTATGTTCGCCCATTACCTGTCTCGATGCAGTAAGGCTCCTGTGAAAGAGGAAGAAGTTTCGTGTTCTGGCACTTCGGGTGTCCAAGTCGACTCATTAAACACTCCCTTTACTGGGTTAATGGCGGCTCAAGTGGCAGTGAAGGAAGTCGAGGAGAAGAAAGAAGTGGAGAAAGATAAGGAGGCGATGTTAGATGATGGGGCTCCAGATGTTCTTTGTTTGGCACAAGGCCAGTTTGAGTCCAGTTCTGTTGATGTTGTGCAGCAAGCACCTTCTCAATGCGCGTTTTCTGGGGCACACGCGGACGATCCCGACGATGTGGCCTCTGCCGATGCTAAGAATTCGGCTTTGTTCCAGTTTGCTCTTCAGGATGTCCAAGATGTGGGAAAAAGAAGGAAAAAGAGGCGAAGGAAAAAAGGGAAAGAAGAGAAGAAGTTTGAAGAGAAGATAGAAGTAGGGAGCAGAAGGAAGGAAGAAGAAGAGGAAGAGAAAGAAGTTGTGTGGATGAAGAGAAAGAGAGTAAGAAGGAAGGAAGATGAGAGAGAAAGAGAAGGAAGAGAAAGGATGTTTGGAGGAAGAAGGAAGAAGAAGGTGAAGAAGATGAGGAGAAGAGTGCTGAGAGGAGAGAGAGTGACGAGAAAGAAAGTGATGTGGATTTTGAGAAGCAAGAGGATGATAAAGAGAAGAAGGATGGTGAGGAAGAAGTTGAGAGTGAAGAGAATGAAGAGAAGGAGAGTTGGGAGGAGAAGAAGAAAGAGAGTGAGAAGAAGATGGAGGATGATGAATCGTTCTGGTTTGTTGGACAAGAGATGGCAGTTTGTTTTACCGATGACAAGGCAACAGGTGCAAGCGAAGGCACAGCAAGGCCGAAACATCGCCTTCAAGAGATCGAGTCAGCGTGGTGTTAGTGCAGGGCAGGTTGCTGGAGATGCCGAGTCAACAGAGGCGGAGCAGTTCCCGCAGTTCACTTTCCCCGATTGTCAGGCACAGCGGCGGCCAGTCGACACTCGTTGAAAGGGGAGTGATGAAGAGTTTGATAGTTTGTGTGAGTGTTGTTGTGTGTTTCTTCCTGTGCGGTTGTTGTGTATGATTCAGTGAGTGCGCGCGTGTGTGTGTTGTGTTGTGTTGTGCAACTCTACTAGTAAAAACTCCTCAACTTCGTTTCAGTATGTATTGCAATATATCACAAATTCTTCAGTATGTATGTATGTATGTATGTATGTATGTATGTATGTATGTATGTATGTATGTATGTATGTATGTATGTATGTATGTATGTATGTATGTATGTATGTATGCATGTATGTATGTATGTATGTATGTATGTATGTATGTATAATTATGCTTAGTAGGAAGTTGATTCATTAGAAACTGATAATGAATTTCATAGTGAGAAATGACCAAACTAAGCTATATCAATGGCGTATCCAGGATTTTGCTAAAGGGGGGTGTAAATTTTTGAAGTTGCCTGGTTGGGCCCCTGCCTAACAAGGGCGAGAAAATTTTGAGAAATTAGCCTTCTAAAAATGGCTTTTAAAAGATATTCTGATCATAAAATAGACAGTTTTAGATCATGGTTAGACAGTTTGAGTACATAATTCCTTCATTTCTCTGATTTTTAGTCAATTTTCCTTCCTACCTCCGCCGCAAAGGTGGGTGTACCCACCCTACACCCCTGGATACGCCACTGAACTATGTATCAGTCAAGGATCACTTATCAGATCACCCATTTCTGTTGCGCCACAATTCGTCTTCAACATTGACATGGTTGTGATCATTTATGTAAGCATCACAGCGGATGTAAATGTACTCATCAGTATCTTGGGGCTGTTCAATGTCAAGTTGCTCATCTTCATTTTCAGGAACTAAAAGATAACACAAGACAATGAAGAAAATTTGCTGCGTCCCTATTACTCTGAGTACGCTGTGTGCAGTAGGCTTGACTAATTCTCGAGAAATTTTAAAAAAAGTGAAATTTGGTAATTTCAATAGCGAAAGCCGGTCACCGAAAAAACGTTACATTACATTATCGCCTAAACTCTAACGATAGCGTTGGAGTTCATGCGTCAACTTTTTACATACGAATTACCCTGAACTTCTGCGTTTACACTCCAAATTTCATCCAATTCCGACAAAAATTAGAAAAGATACAGGAAAAGGAAATGTTTACATTTTTCGTGACCGGCTTTCACTATTGAAATTTCCAAATTTCACTTTTTTTTGAATTTTCTCGGGAATGAGTCAAGCCTAGTGCACCAAACTTTAACACATAAAATTCCCCGAATTGTGCCACCTATGGTCCAAATTTCAGCCTATTTGGTCAAAATTTGCGGAAATGGCAGTAAATGGAAATGTGATCATTTTTTCGGTGACCGGCTTTCACTATTGAAATTACCAAATTTCACTTTTTTTGAAATTTCTCGAGAATTAGTCAAGTCTAGTGCACCAAACTTTAACACATAAAATTCCCCGAATTGTGCCACCTATGTTCCAAATTTCAGCCTATTTGGTCAAAATTTGCGGAAATGGTAGTAAAAAGAAATGTGATCATTTTTTTGAGACACCCTGTAGTTAAATTAAAGGTATCTTAAAGAAAAGTCCGGATATGAGAGTACAGAAGCTACAAGACTTAAGACAATGGTACGATGAAGGAAAATCAGCAGTTTCACCTTCTTCGACTCCGAATCGGCCGATTCTCGGGGTAGTACTTCGGCGGGGCGATTTGAAGTGGATGGAAGTGGTGTGTCTGGAAGGACAGAGCATATCGAAGCAGTATGGAAGCTAGAAGACTTAAAACAATGGTAAGATGAAGGAAAATCGGCAGCTTCACCTTCTTCCACTCCAAATCGGCCGATTCTCGGGATAGTACTTCGGCGGGGCGATTTGAAGTGGATGGAAGTGGTGTGTCTGGAAGGACAGAGCATATCGAAGCAGTATGGAAGCTAGAAGACTTAAAACAATGGTAAGATGAAGGAAAATCGGCAGCTTCACCTTCTTCCACTCTGAATCGGCCGATTCTCGGGATAGTACTTCGGCGAAGATAGATGAGATGCGAATCGTGAGTGGCGGGCTGGATGATCGAAGTGGTTCTGGTACGATCTGGAAGGGAGCAAATTGCAGGGGTGGCCTGGAGGCTGAAGACGATTTAGGTTCAGTACAGTAGAAGGTGCCAGTACTTGAGTGATTTGAATTTGGCGCACTTCTTACCGATAACAAGTCTTCCCGGTTAGGGTCCCAGCACGAAAACTCATAACATTCGGTCCTGTCATGGGAGGGCCTGATTGGACTTGATCAGGTTGTGCCAGTGTTGGGTCTTCAATGTCGCTTTCTGGATCAAGCATGCCTTGATCATTTTCTGCTTCTGCTGTGTTGATTTGATCTGTTGGGTAGAAAGAAACACCAACTGGCTTCCAGTAGTCTTTCCCTGGATCTGGTACTGCAGATCTTCATGATATTCCAGTGTTGTACTGAACCTTTCTTTATTTCCTTTGTTTTCCCATACTTTCTTTGGAATCACTCTGCCCTCGACAATGTTTGGCTTCGCCAAGCCTCCAAAACACCATCATAAATGCCAGCAGAGGGGTCAACCATACATACATACATACATACATACATACATACATACATACATACATACATACATACATACATACATACATACATACATACATACATACATACATACATACATACATACATACATACATACATACATACATAGGCATGGGATACATGCTTAAAGAGTGGTAAATAAGCGAATTTTTGGTTATCTTTGAACTTTGAGTGGAAATTTGATATGCAGAGGCATGCGTTTTTGCCACTTTCTATACACCGTTAGAAGCGCAATTCACAGGGCTATAAAATATAAAAAATCCCGAGGGTACCTTTTTTATTTTCGAGAAAAATCTAATTTAGTGAACTTCATGAAATTTTTTTGCGGATTTTTTCACATTCGATGTCGTGGTTAGAGAACCAAACAGCGAAACAGTACTACTTATGCGGCAAACGAAAGCCCATGTCATGACGATTCGTTGGGCACCAAGCACAACGTTCTAGCTGCTATGGATCGCAAGTGACACTCAGTCAAACATGACCTATTGACAGTCCGATTTTGATGGTTGCCCACCCTGCTTCCGAGGGCTGGCTCTGCCGGACCAGGGAACCTAGAGGGCTGTGCTCTTCAGGTTTAGCACAAGTCATCGTTAGGTACAACTTCCCCAAACCGGAGGTCCCAGGCCTGAGTTCGATTTTTCGACTTGCACATAGCTGTGAAGAACAAGGGTCGATTCTCTCGCGAACTGACTCTTAAAAATCGGTAGGTTGAGAAGGGTTAAAATCACAAATACAAATTCAAATACAAACGGGTCGGATTCTGTTTCACCAAATAATCTTTGTATATGTATTTCTGTTTGTATATTTGCATTTGTATTGGTGAAACAGGCCTCAGGCTAGATCCAATCCTGAGAAATTCAACAATTTGTAAAACTTGGTAATTTCAATGTCTTAGCCCTGTATGGCTACTTACCAGTCTTCAACAGCATAGCCAACTATGGCTACGTAGCCATAGATGGCTAAGAAGGTGGGGCCTCTCGAGTTTAGCCATAGATGGCTACATAGAAATAGATGGCTATGTATCAACATAGTCATCTATGGCTTAGCCATAGATGGCTAAAAGGCCACCACTTCCTTATATGGTATTGGTACCATATATGGTACCCCTTCGATGGTATGGTACATTTGAAGGTGTACTGGTTGGTACCATATTTGGTACCGTTTCCATATATGTGTACCAGGGATGTGAGGTGTGTTTTTTCCGTTTTTTTTCCGAAAAAATAACCGTTTTTTCCCAAGGGTCGGAAAAAACATAAATCGCGAAAAAAACTCAAGCTAAAAATACTGTGGGCAGGTATTGAGAAAGTACCTAATGTCAGGTAGAGGTATTTCAAAAATACCCTATCACGTATCAGGTACTGGTAGGTATTCTCAAAAATACAGGTATCAGATATTAGGTATCAGGTATTTTGTCGAAAAAAGTTAAAATCTGGATTTTAGCCAAAAGATCGCTCAAAGTACCAACTTGGGCTCCAAAGGCAGCTGAAAGTACATTGTAGTTCAGTTGCAGTCATTTTAGGAATTTTTCACTACAAAAACTTTAATTTATAAATTTTAATTATAATTTTTTAATTATATATTGCACAAAACGCCGAAAACCTGCTCTCAGAATTATCTCAGGGATTTGGAATCGCTTTCTAGATCCATTTTCACTTGTGTTGTTTTTCGCCGGTCTTGGTAAGGTTTCTTATAAATCAATGTGTTTTCGCCTCCACTCAGTGGCTTACCTAGAATTTCCCAAAAAGGTGAATTTTTGAGGATCCATGGTTGGGCAAGAAAATTTTTAATAGTTAGCCTCCAAAAGCGCTATTTAAAAGCATCCTGAGTGTAAATTTAACAGGAGTTAACAGTTTTTAGGAGTCCTAAGTGGCATACATGTAACAGCTCCGGGCCGACCTGGGGGGAGGGGGGTAGGGGGGGTTTTCCTGAGGTGGGGGGTCGAGGGGGGGGTTTCGCCCAGGTGGGGGGTCCCAAATTTCAAAAAGCTCCAAAACGCCTAGAAATGCGTTTTTAGCACGTATTTTTCAGTAAGGACGCTAAAAATCGCTATTTTAAGCTGCCAAATAGCGTTTTAAAGCTAAAAAGAAGCAAAAAATGACAAAAAGAGCTTCCAAAAACACCGATTTTTCTTAAATATCAGCAGTGGAAACGCCAAATTCGGTTTCCAAAGGCTTTTCAAGAGAATTTTAGGCTAAAAATTAGTGATTTCTGACCCAGTTTGTTAATACTGGAGCCACTACCACCACTTGTATTTTTTTGTCGGGGGGAGGGGTCCTTTAACCTGTCTCGGGGGGGGGGGTGAGGGGGGGTTTAATTGAAGGTATGGATCGTAGAACTGCGTGTATCAGTGAAGCACGTTGACTAGTAGAGTTTAGTTGGCAAAACACAATACAAGAAAGGTATTGACAGCCGCACACAACACAACAGCACAACAGAAAGGGAAGGAATTTAGACAAGTACACATAATAAATGATCATCTGTCGCAACATTTCAACACTCCTTCTCGACAGATGGATCCTGGGTTAGTCCAGCGGCTGAGCGAAGCTTCTCAAACTGATCACGAGGCAATGGCTTTGTCAGGAAGTCAGCCAGCATCTCTTTGGTAGGACAGTATACGATTTGGATCACCCCATTCAGAATTTGATCACGAGTGAAATGAAACTTTGTGGCTATGTGCTTAGTTTTCGGGTGACCAACAGAATCAGAGGTGATTTGAATAGCAGCTTTGTTGTCCTCAAACACTGTAGTTGGTTTGTCCAGTTTGTCTCTGAGTTCATGTAACAACCGACGCAGCCACATGCATTCTTGTGTTGTGTAGAAAAGCGCTACATATTCGGCTTCCGCTGTCGATTGCGCAATCACCGTTTGCTTCTTGCTTCTCCAACTAATCAGTGCACCATTCTTCAGAAATGTGTATCCAGACGTCGATTTCCTGTCATCTAAGTCTCCAGCGTAGTCAGAATCTGAGTAAGCAGTCAACGCTGGATCGCTAGCTGAGAGAGTGTAATAGAGACCTAGATCCTTTGTACCTCTCAGATAACGCAGAATTCGCTTCAGCATCTGCCAGTGCTGTACTGTAGGCTTGGAACAATACTGAGCCAGTTTAGAAACGGCTTGACTAACATCTGGTCGAGTAGCAATGGCCAAATACAGCAAACTTCCAATGGCAGACTGGTATATCTTTGAATCAAATAGGGTGCAGTTGTCAGAGGCCTTGAGCGGCTTAGCGTTTGCTTCCATAGGAGTTGACACAGGATTGGCTTCGTGCATCTTAAACTTCTTTAGAACGTTGTCAACATACTTCTCTTGTCCTAACCAGACTGAACCATCTGACATCTGCTTCACTTGAACTCCCAAAAAATAATGGACTGGCCCCATGTCTTTGACCTTGAACTTAGTAGCAAATACCTTCTTGACCTTGTTCACAATTTGTTCACTTTTGGCAGCCACAATGATATCGTCCACATAAACGGCCAGAAACACAACTTCATTGTCCACTTTACCGATATAGATACAAGGATCGGACTGAGACTGTGTGAACTCCATTTCCTTTAGCTTTTCATGTAGGATCTGATTCCAGCATCTAGGCGATTGCTTGAGTCCATAGAGAGATCGCTTCAAACGACAGACCAGATTCTCTTGCCCCGACTTGATAAAACCTTCTGGCTGTCTCATATAAATTTCTTCTTGTAAATATCCATTCAGAAAAGCGGTCTCAACATCCATCTGATGAATTGTCATCCTGTATTGAACAGCCATACTCATAAGTGCTCTCACAGATTCCCATCGAACCACTGGCGAAAAAATTTGACTGTAGTCTTGTCCATATACTTGAGTGAATCCTTGTGCCACAAAACGAGCCTTGTACTTTGAAATGTTTCCGAATTCATCATGTTTGGCACGAAACACCCATTTTCCTCCAACGCACTTTTTGTTCTTTGGTAGTGGTACGAGTTCCCATGTATTATGCTCCATAAGTGAATTGTACTCTGATTGAGCAGCTTTCCTCCATTCTTGGGCTTGTTCCGTTTTCATGGCATCTTGCCAGTTCCTTGGCTCATAAACTTCTTCATCTGCCTTGAACACCCAATCTCCATACCAATCTGGTGGCTTCCTGTTTCGAATTGGGTTCCTTTTGATTGGTTCCGGTTCTCCTTCTGAGTCTGTAGTCCCTTCATCGCTGTCTGGGAGTTCTTCTTGTTCATCTGAGTTTTCATCTTCACCATTGTCTGAGCAGACTTGTTCTGACGTATTGGCGTCTTCTTCATGAGTATCTTGTATCTCCACTGTCACAGTTTCAACTGTTGGTCGCTCCTTTGAGTCCTTCAGTTTCTCCTTCTGTATATCTTCTCCTTCTCGACCAATAGTTGATTCATCAAATGTGACATCACGCCGAATAATTACATCTTGTTTCTCAATAGACCAGAGTCGATACGCCTTTGAACAGGTTGAATAGCCCATGAATAGACACTTGTCTGTCTTTTTGTCCATCTTGCGACGATGCTTCTTAGGAATGTGGGCATATGCAGTACAACCAAAAACTCGAAGATGTTGAACAGAAGGTTTCTTGCCCCACCATGCCTCATAAGGGGTCTTGTTATCTAGTGATGTAGTTGGACTTCGATTTCGTACATATGCAGCATTGAGGATTGCCTCTGCCCAAAACTCTGATTCTACGTTTGCTGCTTGTAACATGGCACGGGCTTTCTCAACCAATGTTCTGTTCATTCGCTCCGCAACACCATTCTGAGGCTTTGAGTCTACTGTTGCTAGCTCATGACGAATTCCTCTATTCTTCAGGTAGTTTTGAAACTCTTTGGACATGTACTCTCCTCCTCTGTCTGAACGCAAACATTTGAGCTTTTTGCCAGTGCTTCTTTCGAGTTGAGCCATCAAAGACTTGAATTTCTTGAACACATCTGACTTCTGACGTATAATTCGTACCCATACAAAACGAGTGTAGTCGTCAATGAAGGTCAGAATGTAGTGGCGTCCACCTCGGCTTTGAGGAGTGATTGGACCGCACACATCTGAATGAACTAGTTCAAGTGGCTCTTTTGCTCGAGATTCAGACTTCTTTGGATACGGTAGCTGATGAGCTTTCCCTTCAACGCAAGGTTCGCAGAACGGAAGCTTCTTAGAAGAGACGTTGAGGCCATCAACCAGGTTACCACTGATCAGCTTTTGCATGTTTTTCTCGCCCAAATGACCAAACCGTTGATGCCAAACGCTAATCGGGGCTGCTTTGCTAGGAACTTGCACTTTAGTTTCGATGTTGCTTGTAGTACCAGCAGTATCTCCTTCTATGGGCGAGTTAACTGAGTTGATCAGACAGACAGGTTTTGGTAGATGTTGACCATTGGAGTGCAGCTTGCAATTCAGAAGATAACTGTTGTTGTGGAGCGTTCCTGTTGCAACTACTTTTCCGTCGAATGACTCAACCCAAGCACTGTTGTCATCGAAGGTTACCAGTCTTTGTTTTGATGCTGCTGTTGAACGTACTGAGAAGAGAGAGCAGTTCAAATCTGGTACCAACAAACAATTGCATAGACAGGCGTGCTGTAGGAACGAACCATCTGGGTAGTGCAGGTCCACTTGCAACTTTCCAACACCAATGGCCTTCACAATTCGACCATCTCCCAAATAGATAGGTTGGTGTGGAGACAAAGCAACATAATCGGTAAGCACATCTCTTCTGTTTGTCATATGACTTGAGGCGCCAGAATCAACCACAACTAGGGATGGGCACGTAAATTAATTTTCGTAACGCGTAACGTTAATTAAGCGCCGATTTTTAATTTACGTTACGCTTAACAATTACCGTAATTAATAAAATCCGGATACGGAAATTAAACGAATACGAAAATTAATATTTAGCAATACGTAAATTAATTTCCGTACGTGAATTAATTTACGTTCCTAGCGTAAAACTGATTTTTCTGTTGAATCCTGAGCCCACCGCATTGTTTTGTTGTATTATAGACATATTTTTGGTTACTACTGAATCTTAAATGCGACTTTTTAGGCTAATTTTTCGAAAATTTTTCGCCCTTGTCGCACAGAAGCCCAATCCCACTCTTCGGACTGCTAAACCGGTTAATTTCGGTCAATTTTACGGTCGAAATATCTTGTAGATACGTTTTTGAAGGCTTGAATTTGTCAATATGTTATCTCCCTGTATAAGAAAATAGGCAGAAAAGCCAGGCAACTATGTATAAATTCATGTGTACGTGTTGTACTACTGTTGCAAAGTTCAGGGTTGAAAAATAGGTTCAGGTTCAAGTCAAAGCCAACATCGAAATTTCAGGTTTAAGTCCATCTTCTAAAAAACCTGGACAATAGGTTCAGGTTCAAGTCCACCGATATCTCCTAAAACTGTAGATATTTTGCGCTGCTTGCAACTTTTCTGAGCTATACTGTAAGCCTTTCTACTGGCAGTGAAAAACATACATCAGACTTTACAGGGCAGTGTACGTTCGTTTTCTGACAGTTTCAGTTTCAAAATAGGTATAAAAACATGAAATCTTTAAAATTTCGTGCAATGCAACCGGAAATTTTACATAGTTTGTCCAAAAATTGCAGTTAAAATTTGAACCTGTTGAGAAAGTCCAATAAAACGGAACAGGTTCAACTCCGGCTCAAATTAAATAGGTTAAGGTTCAGGTTAAAGTCCACAAATTTCAGGTTAAAAACCTATTAATAGATCCAGGTTCAGTCCGACTTGCCAACAGTATGTTGTACATACATTTAAAGTGCATTCAAATAGAGAAGTAAAGTTACATTGTTTTAATCACTTCTAATCTTATACGTAAGCACTGTCATACGTTTAACCGTCAGTGTGCGGTAGGTAGACTACAGCCTGTAGTACGTACGTCGTTGGCTGGCTAGTTGCTGCGCAGTTATAAAACCCTCAGCAGCTACAGTAATTCAGCCAAAAGACATACCCACATTTCATTCCTTCCTTTTGGTGTGAAGTTAGATTTCAAAAATACGAATGCAATTCCAATCGATCAAACACAGAATTAAAATTTGCATTGCATACAGTTCATTTTATAATTTTTTCCGCGATATTCGATTGCTACTACCTACTAGCGATTTTTGAAGAAAAACGAAAATTAATTTACGTTTGGCTGGAATCTTATTCGTTACGACGTTACGGAAATTAATTTACGTAACGCGTTACAGCAACAAATTGGCCGTTTTAATTTCCGTAACACGTTACGATTACGGAAATTAAAATCTGGTAAAACAGAAATAACGTGTACGCAAATTACCGATTTTAATTTACGTTGCCCATCCCTAACCACAACACGATCAGACTTGACATCATGGGACACTACTAACTCTTCAGCAGATAAGTGTGTATGAGCGAACGAAGCAGTTGCACTGTTGCACTCCTTCTGACTGTGAGCCTCCCTTTGAGCAGTTGGGCACTCACGTTGCATGTGTCCATAGCCATTGCATCTATAGCACTTGATACCTCTGTTGGCTTGAACGTTGTGCTGACCTCTACTTAAGTAACTGCTGCGTCCTCTAACACGACTGTTGTGATTATGGTTGACTCCTCTGGTGTATGCACCTTGGTTTCCTCTTCCTCTGCCTCTGTATGGCCTTCCGCCTCTGGCAGTGAACACGGCTTCGCCTTGTTTTTCGCGGCTTGAACTAGGTTGCTTGTCTTTCCAGAAACTGACAATGTAGTCGCATAACTGGTTCATCGATAGGTCCTGTGTGCTCAGCTGAATGGTGAGAGACACCTTTATCGATTCGTAGTAGCTGGGTAGTAGAGCAAGCGTGGCGCTGACTTGTTTCTTGACAGCCACTGCTTCTCCTACTTGGTTCAGTGCCTCATACAGCTCGATTCGCTTCTTGAACCATGGACTTGGGTCATCTTTAGGAGAAAGGAACATTTGAGCCAACTTCGTTTCCATTGACAAGATGTTGTACTGATTCTTTGACTCGAAATGGTCCAAAAGCGCTGCCCAAATGACGTGAGGATCAACTGGATCAGAAGGAACAAGATGAGTGAGCGTAGCAGAAATTGCAGGCAGCATGATCCCGATAGCATGATACTGCTTCTGTTGGAATCCATAGACTTCTGCATCTGCTCCAGCTGTCGGCGCTGTGTCTGAACCATTGACCACTCTCCATAGTCCTTTAGCCATCATCACGCCCTGAATGACTTTCTTCCAATGTACCCAATTAGACTCGTTCAGAACTGGTATGTTGGCGCGATCTTCACACATCTTTGCACATGTGTCTCTATCCAATGTAGTTGATTGCACGATACCTTGCTATGAACAACTGAATGGATCTTTGACACTTGAGAACGACTTCACTGATCTTCTGGGCCCATAACCAATTGAAGGTATGGATCGTAGAACTGCGTGTATCAGTGAAGCACGTTGACTAGTAGAGTTTAGTTGGCAAAACACAATACAAGAAAGGTACTGACAGCCGCACACAACACAACAGCACAACAGAAAGGGAAGGAATTTAGACAAGTACACATAATAAATGATCATCTGTCGCAACATTTCAACAGGTTTAGCCTTTCCAGCAGGGGGGGAACCCCCCAAACCCCCCCCTATCCGATCCGATCCGATGTGCGGGGGGCCTTACGGCCTGCGATCAGACTCGAGGTCCATTTCGCTTCCCCGTGATTCGTCATCTCGGACGTTTGCCCTTCTTTCACTGCCAAGCCACTCAAGCCATGCTGTTGGGCGCCAGGTACTAAGAGAGTGCCTGGCGTGGTGACGTCATGGTGCTGACAGCTCCCAACGGCCGCCCCGGCCAGTGGCACTAAACCGGTATCAGCCTTATTGCTGGTCTCTCAGACAGCTCCTGACGTCGTTGATCTTCCCTCCAACGCGGCATGCTTTTTGGAGCGGCTTTCGGTGCAACGGCAGATCCAGTTGGTTCCCATTTTACCTACTCACTGTAACCAGTTTTCGGTGGCCTGGGTGGAGCGTTGTGCCGACGACCAACTCTTTGCAGCAAGAAACTTGCCGCGCCGAGAGGATGAACCACTACAACCGCTAGGGATGCAGGGGCCGCCGTGACCCAGAGGCAGCGAGCTACCCACTGAGCCAACGACGCGGCTAAACCCCCCCCTAGTACATGTATGCTAAGTGGCCTGGAGTACTACTGCACAATGAGGACGAAAAAATTTAAAGAGTTAGCTGTTCTAAACGCTAGATTCAGAAGGTGCCAGTACTTGAGTGATTTGAATTTGGCGCACTTTCCTACCGATGTCAAGTCTTCCCGGGTTGGGGTCCCAGCACGAAAACTCATAACAGTCGGTCCTGTCATGCGAGGGCCTGATTGCCGTTGTAGAAAATCACTAAAAATGTTGTGTGGTGGTGAACGCCATGCTTGCTCAGAAATTAGGTTGCGCTGCAATAAAGCCCATGCGCAGTATCTACTGTGCAGTATATCGACAATCGTCAGGAATTTTAAAACAGTCAGGGAAACATACACGTAACAGGGGGGGTCTGGGGGGTCTGCCCCCACCCGACTTAGGCCGGACCCCCGGATGGGAATCCCCCTCCCCCGAGACGATTTCGCCGACCCCCCTCCGATTTTTCTGGCAAGTAAATTTTTGAGCAAATTTTTACAATTTCAGACACAAAAATTGCCAAAATCGCCTGCAAAACAGCACTTTTTAGCTGTATTTCAGACCAAATTAGCGATTTTTGGCGATTTTTAGCCAAAAATTTGCGATTTTTGAGCGTTTTTCAGTGCCCAACCCCCTCCAAAAATTTTGGCTCTAACCCCCCGGCCGGCGCCAACCCCCCCAACCCCCTCCCCCTTCGGCGGATGACCTGTTACATGTATGCAGGGAAATATCAACATGTATGGTTCCAGTACACATATATGGGACCGGTACCAAATATGGTACCAGTACAACTTCAAGTGTACCATACCATAGAAGGGGTGCCATATATGGTACCAATACCATATAACGAAGTGGCCTTTTAGCCATCTATTTCTATGTTGCCATCTATGGCTCAACTCGAGAAGCCTCACCTTTTTAGCCGTCTATGGCTACGTACGTAGTCATAGTTGGCTATGCTGTTGAAGAGTGGTAGCCACCATAGAGGGCTAAGTAGCCATGTATGGCTAAGTATAGGTGTTCAATAGCCATCAATGGTACATAATAGCCATAGTCGGAGAGGTAAGCTATAAAAGGAGCGGATCCGTCTATGGCTTAGTCTCTCTGACTGTCAAAGGCATATTGAATAGTTGCAATAAAGCGCATGCGCAATTACCGGGTCCCCGCCGCGTCAGTGGCTCAGTGGGTAGCTCGCTGCCTCTGAGTCACGGCGGCCGCTGCATCCCTAGTGGTTGTAGTGGTTCATCCTCTCGGCGTGGCAAGTTTCTTGCTGCAAAGAGTTGGTCGTCGGCACAACGCTCCACCCAGGCCACCGAAAACTGGTTACAGTGAGTAGGTAAAATGGGAACCAACTGGATCTGCCGTTGCACCGAAAGCCGCTCCTAAAAGCATGCCGCGTTGGAGGGAAGATCAACGACGTCAGGAGCCGTCTGAGAAACCAGCATTACGGCCTATACCGGTTTACTCCTCCTCGGCCGGGCGGCCGCTGGGAGCTGTCAGCACCATGACGTCACCACGCCAGGCACTCTCTTAGTACCTGGCGCCCAACAGCATGGCTTGAGTGGCTTGGCAGTGAAAGAAGGGCAAACGTCCGAGATGACGATATAAGGGGTAACGAAATGGACCGTGCAGGTCTGATCGTAGGGCCGTACATTGTACGACCCCCCGCCAGATCGGATACCGGGTCCCCGACCCCTGATCTAAATTCTGATTTTCGTACCCTACCTTCAGCACCTATAAATGCGCTCAAAGAAAGGAAACAGGGTTCCAGTGCGGAGATAGGTGCCTCGCTGAGAATTTAGCAGAGCAGTGCCAGTGCGCGCCAATTGGCTATGTCGATGCGGCCACCAGCTCTCTTCCCTTATGTACACTGAAGGGCCAGCGAACCTGCTTCGGACAAGGAGCCAGAAGACGGATAAAAGAGAACTGCACACAAAACTACTGTCTACAGCCGTGTACAAAGGGCGAATTTGAGTTTCGCTTGCAGACCAGCGTTTGGTGGAGTGCTCGTAGGCGGAGTACTTCTGATACTGTACTCGCTTTGTACAGTTTGAGAAATACTGGCTTTCCGGTCTACACTGAACAGTACGCTCAAAGCTGGGCCAGTTTTTTGGCCGAACTGGGTATGTTATATTTATTTATTTATTTATTTATTTATTTATTTATTTATTTATTTATTTATTTATTTATTTATTTATTTATCTAACAGATTATACATACAGTATCATGTCAAAAACACCTTGCTTGCCCAAAGTACAGACGGCAGCAAGCAAAAACAAAGTAAATAAAATCAAGGAAAAACAAACATTCACATCGTGAATTATTGAAATCAAAATAATCATTTGAATCACTTATCATCATTTGAATCATGTATCATCTTATCATGTGTGGCTATGTACATACATTTACGTACTAGGAGCGTTTTGGCGGTTACCCATACCAACCAATAGCTACATAGAATTCGAAACATACAGTAGTACGATACAGTAGAGAAACGTACGGTACTGATACCATGTATGGTACAGTGTACAGTACCACCACAGCGCCTGAATCTGGGCTACCATACAGGTTGTCCCAAAAAACCAGGAATTCACTTCCTCCAACTTTAGTTTCAACAGACGGATCTTTTACCTTTCGTCTAATCTGAAAGAGCGCGCCTAGGCCGATCGATCGGCTGGTCGCCGGCCAAAAACAAACCACTAAGTCGGGTACTGTCAGTCTAAAGTGAGCAAGTTCAGCACACTGCAATTTTCTTCTGTTTTTCATGCTTTTACATGCATTTTGCGAGAAAGTCAACTTAGCTGTATGGAAGGTGTTCAAGCAACTTTTTTTTCGCAGATCCAGCTGGTATCCAAATATGTTAAAGTAGATGTCAAACGAACACCAACGGTGCATTTTCGAACATTAGCGACCCTCTAGAACCGGAGCTACACCCCATCAAAGTTGGGTCACCAGCCAATTTTTGGAGCTCTGACAGTCTCCGCTGAATCGATCACCATTCACTCGTTTCTCTAGATACAAAATTGGTCTGCACATGGTTCGATAGCTCTAAGGTTGGCCTTCCTGGTGCTGTACTCCACGCTTCCGGAGCCTCCCCGGTTAGCGATAGATTGGACAAAAAAACTGAAAAATTTCCTAAAGATACCGACTCATTTTTCCCGAAAAATCGTTATAACTTCTGCCAGTTATGCGTCGTCCACGCAATATTTAAACAAAGATGCAACACTAAAGACCAAACAAAATTAACAGATTTCGGATCCAAGTTGTGGGTCCAGTGGGGTGGGTGTTTTGCGATTTGAAGACAGTTGAAAAAAACTTTTGCTTACAATCAAAAACACACCAATCATTCTGATGCAGGTTAGGTTGACCCGCTGATTCCGAATATGCACTCGGATCGGCTAGATTTCTTCTGTTTCTGGAGTTATTCACAAAAACGGTTTGTGTATTGGATTGGTATTACCATTACAACAGCAAAACAATACACATCATGTATGCCACACTACCGGCGACCAATCAAAATTTGCTCAAATAATACTTGCAAGAAAAATTGGAGAGGAGGGGTCGGAAAAATCGTCTCGGGGGGGGGGGGGGTCCGATCCGATTGGGGGTCTGAGGGTCTAAGCACCACATATGGTGGCATCACAGAGCCGGAACGTGGGAAATATGGCACCGATACGTTTATATCGCGTTAAAGTGCCTGACTGTGTTTAGCAGCACTATATCGTGCTTTTATTTCAGGAGGTGCGTGTGACTTCTACCTTGGTATTTCGGTAATTGGAGTGTTGCACGCCCTGGTGTATATTGTAAAACAGCTGATTTATGCGTGCAAGAAAAACACCAAAACCGGCAGGACATTCAGAGAAGTTTGGGACGAACTGGCTCGCAGAAAACAGACCGAACAGATTGTGGATTTGATGAAATCGCGTGCTATCAGCGCCACCGAAGAGGCAAGTTTGGTCGATTTGGAATGGAACACGGAAACAGTGGCAGAAATAAGTCAGAGACTGAAACGGTTGCAACTAGAGCAACAGAAAACCAATAACCTACTCCACCAGCATTTATTAAGACATGGCGAAAATGGTGATCAGCTCTTCTCACCTGATCAGGTTTCGGCTTTCTGACTCAAAATCAGGTGCACTATTATACAAACAAACAACTGCAATGGAAAAGAAGTGCCCGATCGATTTAACGATGCGCATGTCATACATTTTCCTATGATTTTGCCTAGAAATACAGGGTGTGTCAAACAAAACAACCCAGCAGATTTTTTACTGTGGCAACCGCAAATCTCAACCGATTTGAATTAATCTTTTTTAAATGAACAAATAAATTCTTGACTGATTGGTACAATGTTCATTAAGATACTTGCTTGGTTCCTGAGATATTTCCCTCAAAATAAAGATCAGAGATTTTGGTAGAACACCAGCGATTTTTATTATTCCGTTGCACTTCATAATGAAACCGATTCCTACAGCTAAGGGCTAACGTGACGACGCATTACTGGTGACACAGACGCTCGGTTACTTCACCAGTAAAGTCTCATTAGCCCCAGCAGTAGGAAGCTGCTTTATTATGAAGTGCAACGGAATCGCTCTTCTTCATTGCCAAAATCAGTTGTGACTTTGAGCATAAGTATCTCAGGAACTAAGCAGAGTATCTTGATAACCTTCATTTAAAAAGGATTCATACGAATCGGTTGAGATTTACGGATGCTACAGCAAAAAGTCTGCTGGGTTGTTTTTTAAATCACTGTTTGTTCATTACCAAAATCAGTGTTTCAAATTTGATGGCAAATATCTCAGCAACAAAGCAGAGTATCTACAGGGTGTGCCAAAAAAAACAACCCAGCAGATTTTTTTGCTGTAGCAACCGCAAATCGCAACCGATTTGAATGAATCTTTTTTTAAATAAAAGATAAATAAATTCTTGAAAGACCGATCAGTCGCTTATTAAGATAGCCTGCTTAGTTCCTGAGATATTTGCCCTCAAAGTCAAAACAGAGATTTTGGCAGTGAACAAGAGTGATAAACACAACTGAGCAGATTTTTTACTTTTGCAACCATGAATCTTAACCGATTTGAATGAATCCTTTTTTGAATGAAAGACTGATAAATTCTTCAAAGATTGGTGCAACTTTTATTGAGATTCACTGCTTAGTTCTTGAGATATTTGCCCTCAAAGTCGAAACAGATTTTGGCAAAGAACAAGAGCGATTCCGTTGCACTTCATAATAAAGCAGATTCTTACTGCTGGGGGCTAATGACACTTTACTGTTGAAGTGGACCGAGTTTATGTGTCACCAGTAAAGCCTCCAATAGGCCTCAGCAGTAGCAGGAATCGTTTTATTACGAAGTGCAGCGGAATAATAAAAACTCCCTCTTGTTCACTGCCAAAATCACAGTTTTGACTTGGAGAGTGAATATCTCAGGAACCAAGCAGAGTACATTAATAAGCGGTACATCAATCTTTCAAGAATTTATTTATCTTTCATTTAAAAAAGGATTCGTTCAAATCGGTTGAGATTTGCGGTTGCTACAGCGAAAAATCTGCTGGGTTGTTTTTTTTTGGCACACCCTGTACATGAAAATTGCACAAATCTGTCAATGATTTATTTGTCTTTCCAGGGTTGCCAGGCTAGGAGTTTTCCTCCTAGATCTAGCAGTTTAATTTGAGATTGGAGTTAGGAGGTTTCTCTGGGAGTTTTAAAATTCTGGGTCGGAGTTTTTGATTTTTAGGATTTTCAGCTTCATGTCTCTTCATATAGCTGGTTTTCTCTCAAAAATCACCTGGTCCTAGCTAGAAAATGAATTTTTTGCAACCTTACGTTGTGTGAACTGATGAGATTATCCTTGCTCCACTTTTGTAGTATATATCTTTGTCCTTATCTAATTGTGTCATGGTCGCATTGCGGTTGCGGTCTTCTGCTATTATCACTGTTTTGCCTGGAGTATAATAAGATTTGGCGGTTAAGAATGAAAAAATCCTAGCTCACAGGCTGGCAGAATATTTTTTTAGTTTTTTTCGCATATGTTTCGTTTATTATTTCTACTGTAGTGTCATGTATGGTTGGGGTACGTTTTCATAAAATACCAACGACTTATTATAACATGTTATAATAACATCAAATGAATCTGTTTGATGGTTTGATGTGTATTCATATATTCCTATGTTTTGTGCATGCTATGATTAAGCGGAGTCTAAAAGTGGCATCAGGTAGGCGGATTGGAGCAAAGGCAACTCGGAAGACAGCAGAAAAACTAGGAAGGAAGGGCGCGCGCGCTATATAGGCGGTCTGTATGGCCAACATTGTACTTCAAATTTAGTTCTCTATATACCAACGAATCATAAGAATGCTATTATTAAGATGCAATTTCTGAGAGAATCGACTTTCTCATAAGGGAGCCTCCCCAAATTGGTCTGGGTCATCTCACGGATTTCAATAATTCCTGCATATCTTGGTGACAGATGATGAAAAACCGCGATGCACCAAGTTTGAGCTCGATCGGCCCAGTGGGTCCCCCGGGGGTCCCGCCAAAGTACCCCTTGTCGAGCGAAAATTCCCGATTTCGAGCTCTTACTTAAAAACCTCATAGCTTGGTCATATTTTGTCTGACAATGAAGATTCATACACCAATCGATTCAGCGGAACGTGTAGATTCTAAAACTGGTATCTAGAATGCGGTTTTGACACTCCGTACCGCCGTTTTGGGCGAAAAACGCGGTTTGACACTAAATTTTTGCCTGACCTGCGATAACGTTTAGCCTAATTTGACTACATTATAGTGGCGAGCCAAAGCTGGATTTTTTATATATCATAGGCAACTGAATTGCCAACATAGACACAAAAAATCACCAGAATGCTAGGGGGCCGTTCCTTCGAAATTGGCCCTGATAGGCAGGGGCAAAAAAATTTTTTTCTTGTATTTGCATGAAACTTCTTGTGTAGGGTAAATTTATGCTGCTGATTTCGAATTTAACATTTATTTCGGCAAAATCCGACGTTTTCCTACTGAATTTCCTGGTTTTGTGTGGTTAAATCCCAGGATTGACACAAATAGTAAGATCGTAACCTAAGACAGCTTCTAGCTAGTGCGAAGAAATAACACCAAGAATGCTCCACTCGGCGCCAGGCTCGGCCGTAGTCAGCTGAGCGACCATGTGCTGCAACTAAATCGCGGAAACGCGTCCGCGAAGTCCGGAGGGAGGTTGGGGTGCAAAATTCTGAATTTTTGAACATCATAGTTTATGGACGGCCCCTAACTTGATTATTTTCTTTGCACCCCACTCCACTTTCTTCTTCTTTTCAAAAAATTATTTCCAAATATACGTACAGTAGTTGCCATTCAAAGAATTTTAGCGGAGTAGATATGTCATCTTCTTTTTGCACTCTTCAAAATGATCTTGTTCACGACTGGCCAATTTCACGCACACACTGATATAACTTTGAGACATTGCTGCTTGCTGATTACTAAAATCAGTACAGGAAATTCAAAGTTAATGAATGCAGAATGCCGTCCATGTTAGTGTTTCGGCGATTCAGTTGCACCCCATCCCATGCCCATGGTTCCTCAGCTGACTGCGGCTGAGCCTGGCGCCGAGTGGAGCATTCTTGGTGTTATTTTTTGGTATCAGCATTTGTAGCTTCTTTCGGACAGTAGATAGACAGCTTTCCTACTCTCTAACTTCGCGCCCTTGTCTTGACATTGTTGCTTGCTGCGTACCCCGATCTTCTCTAATGCATAAATGTCGCCTTTGTGGTATTTGAGCAACGATATCTCTAGTCAGTACCCAATTCCCTATCCCTACTGTACATATCTACTTACTTGCCCTAGTTTGGTCAGGCCCACCTTGTTGTATTGTGGTGGCATTTGGGTTTTGGCCGCCTTTTGGTGCTAGTACCATATTATGCAATCAACTGGACTCACAGGACAGGCATGTAACTTCTGCAAAATTACTTGCTAATACCATAGAATGTATGCATGTACGTGTTGCATAGATAACAGACCAGTCCAGTCGAAATTGAGACTGCTTTCAACGCTTATCAGGTGCTCAGCAAGGCGTATAAGCAACGTTTGATGCACATAGTGGTAGTAGGAGCAGTGATTACTTTCAGTGGCGTTTTGCCAGCAATTGTATGACCACTCTATCACAGAGTAGTCATCCAAACTAACAAGACGTTTCACTATGCACATGTTTTTCTGTGCATCTGATGACTGCAATTTTGAAGAGTAAAGGCAGATTCCATACAACTCAAAGATTGCCTCTGTGTGCTCAACAGTTATGTTCTTCCAGCAGATATTTATTTGTTCTTTGCGGATCGGGTTTTAGGAACACAATTGGCTGCGTTTGATTGACCACCTTTTCCAGTTGATCTGTGACACACTTGTCTCTCTGCTGTTTCGAACGGGAATATTTGTGGTAGAGGCAGATACCGTATATTTCAAACATGGAGTCCATAAGCTCATTATCAATTTTTATTTCATTCCTTGCTTGGCTTAGAACAGCCCCAAAGCAACAAACAATTAGCAGCAATTCCAGCTAAAAATAGGCAAATATAGCTAACAGAAAAATTCGTATTGTATGTAAGAAGTACCTGGATTGCTTGTCGAGTCATTATCTTGCGCAAAATGATAGAAGAAGACCAATTTGTTCAGACCAGACCACAATTACAGCCAAAAAAAGGTTCAATCTCATACTAATAGTGTGAATGAATAAGGAGGAGAATGCCAGCCTACAGAACAGAGTTTAGAATAGCAAGAACGCAGTCACTCGGCCTGTTTATCTGCTTGCGCCTGGCTGGCCGTTAAACTACTCACAGCAAAAACAGCTAAGATACGCTGACTCTGATAGCTATTTAAAACACTGAAGCGCAATGACAAATATATGCACACATGCTAGGCGGCCTAGCCCTAGTAGGCTACACTAAAACATGTAACGCAGTCAGTCGGGTCGGGGATATAACCGATTTTCGCTATAATGCGACTTCAGACATTCTTATCCCATGGTCGGATCATGATCACCGTTTTGATTTTGGCTACACACGTGCTTGTATGTAGTTGGTGGAGTCAGGCTCCTCTATTACTTACTTATATACTGTACATATAGTTTAGAAATTTATGGCTGCATAACTAAACAGTACAACATGTACATACTGAGCAGATCAGCTTTAAAACCAGGAAATTCAGTAGGAAAACGTCGGATTTTGCCGAAATAAATGTTAAATTCGAAATCAGAAGCATAAATTTACCCTACACAAGAAGTTTCATGCAAATACAAGAAAAAAAATTTTTTGCCCCTGCCTATCAGGGCCAATTTCGAAGGAACGGCCCCCTAGCATTCTGGTGGTTTTTTGTGTGTATGTTGGCAATTCAGTTGCCTATGATATATAAAAAATCCAGCTTTGGCTCGCCACTATAATGTAGTCAAATTAGGCTAAACGTTATCGCAGGTCAGGCAAAAATTTAGTGTCAAACCGCGTTTTTCGCCCAAAACGGCGGTACGGAGTGTCAAAACCGCATTCTAGATACCAGTTTTAGAATCTACACGTTCCGCTGAATCGATTGGTGTATGAATCTTCATTGTCAGACAAAATATGACCAAGCTATGAGGTTTTTAAGTAAGAGCTCAAAATCGGGAATTTTCGCTCGACAAGGGGTACTTTGGCGGGACCCCCGGGGGACCCACTGGGCCGATCGAGCTCAAACTTGGTGCATCGCGGTTTTTCATCATCTGTCACCAAGATATGCAGGAATTATTGAAATCCGCGAGATGACCCAGACCAATTTGGGGAGCAAAAGTCGATTCTCTCAGAAATTGCATCTTAAGTATCAGTTTTCTGCCAATCCTTAGATGGGACGCCATTCCATTACAATTATGTTTGGCCTGCAGAACTAATTATCACTGACCTTTACAGACCGGGCGGCCTACCTAACCTTCTCTGATCTAATCAAAAATTTGCTCACGCGGTATCCCACCACTCTTTTATTGCTCTTCTCTATTTTCTTCCTAGTTCAAGCAACACAAGCGGGGCCGTTGATACGTCTTCTGGGTCGGCTTTTCGGGGTGAAAAAAGATGCCACTACCCGTCATCCACGCCCACTGGCCCAACTTTTTCAACCAGCCACCAGATTATTGAGGAGATTAAATATTGCCAGCCCAAAACCTGATTCCGATCGGAGTTTTCAATCCTACCAACAGCACGTCTTTTCGGTCGACCAGTACGGCGCTAGTCGGCCGGGTTCGGTGAAAAATTTGCATACAACGCCTATGAGCTCGTCAACCACGCCTTTGCCGCAAAAACAGACTGCGTGTAAGTTGTGAAATGCGTCATAAAAACTGGTGATTAAAATTTGCGTACTACGGTTGTTTGTAGGCACATGTTGTGGCAAAGGACATCGGTGTTTTTGGCCGGTTAGACGGTGCGAATCGGCCTGCGAGGAGAATTCAAATCTGGTGCGATGCTCAAGATGCATGGGATTAAAAAATTGAAGGCACTGCAAAGAGTGCGTTCCGTTTATGATTCGATGATTATTGTTTGGTTGCATTTTTGTGAGAGTTTAACTGAGATTAAAGTCAATTCAACGCGTATTGGATGGTGACTAGGGGCGTGCAACAATTACGTAATTGGTGTTTTGCCTATTTTCGGACCCCCCAACCTGATAATCGCTCGTATCGTAATGATTTTCTGACCCCCTGCCCCTCCCGTAATTACGTAACAATTTGGCTACTACTGTTATTTCAATATTTTTAGAGTTGGAGTTGAAATTTTTGCGTTCAATTCCATATAAAATTGACGTTTTTAATAATATATCGTCGGTAGACAGTAAGATATTGATAAATTTTCGTTATCGATGAGCTACAACTACATGTACGTATAGTGTTCGTTTTACATAGAAGCCATTATTTGGTGGCTTTTTGTTACAGATGAAACCAAAGTGTATTGGACTTTATAGACGGCAATATCACTACTGATGATCGATAGGCATAAAAGTGTTATACACTAATAAACTCTTAATAAGGTCTCAAAGGTCACTGGTGTCATTTAGCATGTGAAAAATCGGAAAGCCCTGGTTTAGCTGCCCCATCTAATCTAGACGTTCATCTCAGCGAAATTTGAGAAAATAATGTATGGCTTCAAATCGAGATTACATGTTCATGTGCTGTACTAAACAATTAAAATTATGGCCATTTCAGTGATTTCTGCTGTTAAAAAATTATGTAATAAAATGGCGAACCCCCGCTCCCCATCGTAATAAAATAAATAGCAATCATTTGGCGAACCCCCTTCCCGCCTCATGCGATTACGTAAATTTTACTACATACTGCTATTGACGTCAGATACTGTACATTTCGGAAGTGTCAAGTTTGTTGGTACCTAGAGCTTTTAAACGGTTGGACGTTACTATGGAATGTCCAAACGCCCTCTCTCTACTCTACCCGGCCCCGACCCAGACGGAAATTTAGCCACTCTAGTGCTAAAAAACTAGCCCATAAATCACTAAACCTTTCAGCTCAAAATGCCTTTCGTTAGTGGAATTTAGCGTTTTCTGTGCTGATAACCAAGGCTATTTTGTCATTTTATGCTCACCTGCCAGGCCATCTATCCCTCTACTAGCTCTGGCCCGGACATGACCTGTTATGTGTTATATGTAGGTATTTTTCTATATAGGGCTTCTGCAATAAACGAACCTACACCACCCCTTAAGTAACAGACGTTTACCGTCCTAACATGGCGACCGCCCTCCCTGCAGTGGTCATATCAATCTCTAAATTGGTCAATTAACGATTTTATCTAACCTCGACCTCTAATTATGATCTGAGCAGACTTGTTTTGGTGGCAGAACTACCATACACTCTCTCCCAAAGATGATTTCTCGCCTTCTCTGTCTGTCTTTCTTGCTCTGTTGCGTGTTTTGCGTGCCTCTACCAACAACCGACGATGGTATTTATGTTCCGCCTGCTAACTTGTTCGATTCGAATCATGGCAACGGTGCAGAGGAAGAAGAAGAGCGATTTCTGGGGTTTCTGCCGGGTTTGTTCGGCGGAGGCATGATGGACCCCTATAATCCAATGGCTGGTATGGGATACCCTATGATGGGCGGCTACGGTATGGGAATGGGAATGGGACACCCAATGATGATGGGCGGATATCCCATGATGGGTGGAAATATGATGGCCACTAATCCGTCGTTTGGTAAGTGTTTTGGTTAGATACGTACTGTACATGTAGGACTTGGGGCTTACAGGCTTAAATTTGGGCTATAGCGTTTCCCCACCGACCGACTAAATCATACCCTCTGGACTGAAAACTGTCAGAGACGTTTTTTCTATCCCTACCCTTCCCGTTTTCGGGTGACAATTAATCTTAATGGTTGAGCCAAACTTCTTTCTAAAACCAGCGATTTTTTCGCTGTATTTGAGTTCCTGATTTCCTTGCGTTTGTTTCTCCGACGATTCTGTTGCATATTTTTAATTTAAAGCACAAAACTGCCAGTAAGACAGCGATTGTTGGCTGTATAGAGTGAAAACTAGCGGCTTTTAACGAATTTGTTCATAAATACAGTATGATTTGCTCCCAATTGGCTAGAAAAATTGCTTAACAATAGAGTCGAAAATCTGTTATTCGCTGCAAAGTTGACAGAATAGCTAAAAAAACTGATATGGCTGCCGTTTCCTACCGTAAACAAATTTAATCATTCAACGTTTTACTTAAAAAAGTTCTCACTGATCCATACATGTAACAGGTCATCCGCCGATGGGGGGAGGGGGGTTGGGGGGGGGGTCTGGCGCCGGCCGGGGGGGTCTGAGCCAAAATTTTGGGGGAGGGGGTGGGCACTAAAAAACACTCAAAAATCGAGAAAAATCGCAATTTTTGGCTAAAAATTGTCAAAAATCGCTAATTTGGGCTGAAATACAGCTAAAAAGTGCTGTTTTGCAGGCGATTTTGACAATTTTTGTGTGTGAAAGTGTAAAAATTTGCTCGAAAATTTACTTGCCCGAAAAATCGGAGGGGGGGGGGGCGGTGAAATCGTCTCGGGGGGGGGGTCTGGCCTAAGTCGGGGGGGGGGGGGGGCAGACCCCCCTGTTACATGTATGCACTGATCAATAATGTTCTTTTAGCGTACACCTGTGGAGCCACTTGTTCGCACAAAATAATCGCCTGTCGTTTCATCTGCGTCG
Source organism: Sabatieria punctata (assembly GCA_030248155.1). Lineage (NCBI taxonomy): Eukaryota > Metazoa > Nematoda > Chromadorea > Araeolaimida > Comesomatidae > Sabatieria > Sabatieria punctata. The sequence goes on along the minus strand of JASANB010000773.1, from coordinate 20,432 downwards.
GCAATCCGATGTCTCATCGGTGTTCGGTGTGTATGGGGCCTGCCTGGGACATGTGTAAGTACTGCAGCTTCGGAGGCGGTGGCCTGTTGGGCTGAAACCATTTCGAAGCCAGTTATGATAGCATTGTTGACTTGTGTACAAATTTGATGTGTTCGACCAAAATTTACTCGATAACAGTGGCATTTCTTGCGTATCCCCTTTCTGATAAAAGGTTATAGTCTGTTCACAATCCTTTGTTCAAAACGGTTTCTGCTTTGTTCAAAAATGTTCGATTCTCTTAGATCCGTCCGTTTCTAGCTACCGTACTCGACGTCTTTGGTTTTTCAACACGAAAATTTCTATCTACTACGGTAGCCAATTTTCAGAGATGGAATGGAAGTGGCGTAGCGGCGCTGCTGTTTTTCGCTAAAGAGTGGGAATTGTGGGACAGTATCCCTGCGCATTAGCGAAAACCTAACTGATTAAGCTGTGGCTAAGATGAGATGCAAGTAAAAGACTAACTGACGCGACGACGATGCCGTCTGGTGAATACAAGACCACTTACCCCTTGGTAGGGCGGCTGATCTGTTTAACTTAAGCCTAACCATAGGTCTAAAGCTAAGCTAGAGCATGGACTAATGCTTAAATTAAATCCTGATTTTAATCCTGAGCCTAACACTAAGCACAAGCGTAAGTCTAATTGGTAATTGTTGTGTGGGGCGATGCTATTCAGCAACTTTAGCAAGAGCCGTGAATTTGTTTAATTTACGGTCGGGTCTTATGGTAGACACTTGATTTATATTTTCAGGAAAACTTCCGTTAACTACCCGGCTTTCGATAGATTCCCATGGTACAGATTACCGATAAGTTTAGCCTCAGACTACCCAGAAGACTACTTTTCAATTTTTTTCGTCTGTTCACAGTTTTACACCAGTTGGTCATATCTAGGGTACGCAACTGCATCTATGACTGTAATATAGTTTGCCTGTTCTAAATTCGGTCATGTTCCATTTCAAGTCCAACGTGCTGCTACGGTTTATATTTGTATTGAGGTACAGTATTGGACAGTAAAAGAAATGTTTACTATCTTCGTACTCCTACTATTGATTTCTTTCTGTCCCGTTCTAACGTTTCCGATTAGAAATTACGAATATGTACCAGCGGCATCTGTTCATGATCCTGAAAGAATTCTCATAAGTGTTGGCGGTGGATTTCCGCCAATGTTGGGCGGTTATGGAATGGGTATGGGCTACCCGATGATGGGAGGTCACGGTATGAGCTACCCTATGCCCATGATGGGAATGAACCCTTCCTTTGGTAAGCTTTTGAATTGAAAAACACGTGTCAATTCTAACCGTATGTATGTGCTGCAGTAGTTTAACATACATGCAGTACTGCTTATGCGTATGCGGCACGTACAATAGTACATTAGGACCCCAGACACGAACTACTTGTTTTTAAAGCTAGAATACCGAAATAATATCGTTCCTATGTACAATAGTAAGAATGGGTTTTAGTTTCGCAACTCCGTTCTATGCAAATTTTAGCATACAACTGCGGCGCCACCTGTTCCCACAAGTTGATGGCGTGCCGGTTCGTTTGTGGCGGATTACCAATGTCACACAGATGTGCCGTCTGCATGGGACCGGCCTGGGACAGATGCAGATACTGTAGCAACTTTGGCTGGAAATAAGCTCAAGTCATTGAGATTATCGTACATTTATCAGGGTCGTCGAATTTAGCAAGACCTGCGATGTTTTGGAGCGCAATTTTTCGGCGAATTTTTGCAATTATTTTTGTAAAACGATTATTTGTAGCTGTATTTGAGCCTAGTTTAGCATTTTTGAGCGATACCCTTCCCCTTGGGCCAATGCGATGACCTGTTACATGTATGATTGAGATAGCATCGATGTGCCATAATCGTCTGATCTATGGGCCGACCTTCAATAAAGAGGGTTACATAGTGTATTTGCGTCTCTCTCAACAATGTTGTTGTCCTATTTTGTCTCTTTTATTGTTTGTCTGCTTTGTACAGTTTTGTCAGCACCAATAAGAGAACCGCGCCAAGCAGATGACCGATTTGTTTTGATGATTCCTGGCATCGGTGGCAACTATGGCTATGGAATGGGATATCCAATGGTAGGAGGTTACGGAATGATGGGATATCCAATGATGGCGGGCTACCCGATGTTTGGCGCCGGCTACGGCTATCCGATGATGATGGGCTATCCGTTTTACGGTGGATACGGATACGGAATAGGATTCTTTGGTTAAAGCTTGATTTTAAAAGTGCTGTATAGTGAGCTAAAATTTTGACTGAGTTTCCCAAAATAAAGTTTGATTTTCGTGATTGTCAGTCAGTCAGTCAGTCAGTCAGTCAGTCAGTCAGTCAGTCAGTCAGTCAGTCAGTCAGTCAGTCAGTCAGTCAGTCAGTCAGTCAGTCAGTCAGTCAGTCAGTCAGTCAGTCAGTCAGTCAGTCAGTCAGTCAGTCAGTCATGTATGGGTACTGCTACCATATCTGGTGGTTCGAAGGGAGTCAGTTCTCTCTATCCGATTATGATCTGAAGAGTGGCTCTGGCTACTGCGTAAACAGCGCAATTACAGTCTTATCTGTACCACGCAATTACTGGATCAAGGCCACTGATCTAACAGTCTGTATCTGAACCAAACTAACCTGTTATCTGTAGGGACAGTGCGCTCATAAAAATGTGCCTCCAACTGTTTTGCTTGCTTTTTCTCTTCAAGCTAACTAGCTCAATGCCCATAAAGTCAGATGATCGGTTGGCCGGTCTGTTACCAGGCCTGTTTGGGGGTCTGGCGCCACCCCCAGGGGCAGCGGTCAGCAGTGGATACGTGTACAGTTATGGCGTTTCGAACGCTCACCCCAGACCCCCTCATGTGCATGGAGTGCATTATCCAACCAATAATGGAGTACCTTATGGAAGTCACCACCCGCCGCCCTACAACAGTTACGGTGGATTCCCTGGACCTGGAAGCGGAGGGTTTGGTGGTATGAGTCCTGGATTTGGTGAGTTTTTAGGTTGCTAGAGAATTCATTCGTTTTTTTGTTCAAAATAGAGATAATCTAATTTGAATCTAAGGATAGCTATATTCATTCTTTCTTCAATATGGCAGCTTTATTTAAAAGTGCATTTAAACAATGAGCGACCTGGCGGTTTTTCGTGAATAACTTCTTATCCGTTTTCTGCCTCTCATCTCATACCCAAAGCATTTTTGAACTTTCAGTTTTTTGTTTAGTTGAGCTGAATGCGATTTTTTTCAGTCAATCTTAATCTAGAGATCATTGGAATTTCAAAAATGTATGTATCCAATGGTTCCAAGGTTACAGAACCCTAAATTTGACCAAAAATTCGAACAACGGCCATTTTTGGCGATTTTCAGATTTCTGGGGGATTGAAACAATTCGGAACCAACTCAACCGATTTAGCTGAAATTCACATGTCTGGCGTAAAATTTAGTTTTACATCGAATTAGAGACATTAGAACTCTGAAAGTTTGACCCTGTTACCGTAATCCCGGTTTTTCCAAGATTAGGTCATTCGGTTTTTCCTGCTAGTACATAGTACTAGGGGAGTTGGGGGGGCTTACTCCCTAGCTGGAAAGGACAACCCCCGTGACAGGGTAAGTGACCCCGACTAGACCTATTTCTTTTGCAAATTTTAAATTGTAGTCGTAGTTAGTAGTCTCTAAAAATGGCCAAAAATAATATGTAGTCTTAGTTAGTAGTCTCAAAAAATTTCGATCTGGAATATGTAGTCGTAGTTAGTAGTCAATTTGTAGTCAGCAAAATTTTAAATAAAATGGCCAAAATTTCAGGTTTTTATGGTAAAACAAGAAGTTTGAAAGTCAAAAATAGTAAAAAAGACAAGGGAGCGGTGAAATTTTTAAACATAACATCAATTTTCCTGATAGGTGTGATGCCAAAAATACGTGTTATTTTTTCTTCAAAATTTGTAAATTTAGGATTAGGTTCAGAATACACGGTTTTTTTGTTTACAGCTTCGAAAGACGTATTTTCGTTAATATTGGTAATATTCTAGCTACTATTACACTCTTATTTTATTTACCAAAAACAAACAAATAGGTATGCACTTTACTTTTTTACAAACTTTGTTGAAATTAAATAAATAATTCAAAATAAAACAGAAAAAACTTGTCAAAACCAGTGAAAAAGCTCTGTTAACAAAAACCCACAGATAAAATTGCACCATTTCCGTTTCTAAATAGTTAATGTGCATGATTTGACCAAATAAATTCCAAAATTTGCTGACTACTAATTCACAAATTCAAAAGGTATTTTGTAGTCAATTTGTAGTCACTAAATCTGAATATGTAGTCGTAGTCAATTTGTAGTCTTGATGACGTCATAAAACCCCAAAAATTAGTAGTTAGTGATTAGTAGTTAGTAGTCACTACTAAATAGGTCTAACCCCGACCCGAAAACACAAGTACCAGTAGTGGCTCCAGTACTACTACTGACTCAAAAATCACTAATTTTTAGCCTAAAATTCGCTTGAAAAGCCTTTGGAAACCGAATTTGGCCATTCCACTGCTGATATTTACGTAATAGGAATCGGTGTTGTTGGATGCCCTTTTTTATCGTTTTTTGCTTTGTTTTTAGCTCTAAAACGCTATTTGGCAGCTTAAAATAGCGATTTCTAGCGTCATTACTGAAAATGACGTGCTGAAAACGCACTTCCATTCCTTTTGGAGCCTTTTTGAAATTTTGGACCCCCCAACTGAGAGAAACCCCCTACCCCCTCCCTCGGCGGCACTCTAATGTTAGAAATGTACTTTCTAGTGTTTTGAATTGATTTCAAGCCTTTCTGAAGCCGTTTGGGTTTGTAGTCCAGGCACGAAAATAACTTTTTGTCAATTTATGTTGTTTCTGCGGCAAAGAAATGCATGAAAGAATAGGCGCTAACGGTTTTCATGGTCAATGAATCCGTTTCTGACATGACTATAATCACTGGATTACTGTATTTTGAGGTCCTAACACGAAAAATGCTACTTTTTGCGTTTATGTTTTCCTTATGTAGAAATAGCTCTATAGAGTGGGTAGTAAGGGTTTTCGGTGTCGAGGAATCAATTTTTGACATCCGTACACGAAAACTGTTCAACATCTTCATGTTGTTCTATTCAACACTCTCTTTAAACTTTCAGCCTACACCTGCGGAGCCACCTGCGGCAACAAGATAGTGGCCTGTCGCTTCGTGTGTGCAGGAAATGCTTTCACTCACAGGTGTTCGGTGTGCATGGGACCGGCCTGGGATATGTGCAAGTACTGCAACTTTGGTGGAGTGGTTGGCTAGAAAGAAGGCTTTGTAGATTTTTGGCTCTTGTTCTATGGTTAAAAGTTTGATGTCAATCTGTATTTATGTACGTTGGTATAATGTGAGACAAACAAAAGAAACTGTGTAATCATCCGTTCGGGAACAAAACCTTCTCACAGTCTGCAACATCGTCTAAAGTGGCGTTCAGCACCCAGGCCAGAAATTGGTTCCAGCTATCTTCTTCCTTCTTGTCCCCTTCCGGTGTTTCCATATTTTGGCTTGTTGAGCTGGTCGGGTTAGCCGTCAATTGGAAAGCTGGTTCTATTTTCTGCTCGGTTTCTCTTAAGACACTTTCCTAAAAGCTAAACGCATTATCAGGTCGTTAAGGCGCATTTTACTTCTGCCACCCCGATGGCACTGGCAATGTCACCCCAGATGTGTATTAACCGTTTGGCATTTTGCCAGCCCACCAAAGTCTAAATTGAGTGGCTGGCAGCGATTTAGAGAGTTTCAGTGCCACCCGGGTGCAGAAGTAAAAATCCGCCTTTAGACTGTAATAAGTAACTTTTACAGCTTCGACGGGTTTTGGCGGTCGATCGAAAACCGGCGTTGTTTTTTTGTACGTTTTTCTTTTACGTTTCGCTGCCGAGACACTTTTGTCTTCTTCGACTTTTTTAACAACCGCTGGTCTAGAAGTAGGGATGAGCCATGCACGTCTGTGCTGCGCGCATTAGAAAATAGGAAAAAAAAACGGCCAACGGACCGAAAACGGTTTTCGCAGCTTCAAGCGTGTAAATTCATTTTTGTGATCGGTTATTGATAGGGGAAGTGATGTATTTTTATGAAACAGATTTTGAGCTATCGAATGAGATGCATTTTGCATTCAGCGGTTGAAGGGCATTTTCGACTCGAAAACTGAATTCGTCTTTTTCAACATCCATTTTCTGTTAAAAGGAGACTTGATTCAAATTGGTTTCCAATCAGATTTGAAATTAGCGAAGCTTGTTGCCTGAGAAAGATACGTATGCATATAAACCACTCGTCTGTCTAGTGTGTTTGATGATTGTATTGCTTCTGCTCCAGTAAACTCTTTTCACTACACATACACTGTAGAGTGGGAACTGGCATTGGGTATTGGGGTTTTTTTTGTCCCCAATACCCAATACTAATTGGGACCAGTAAAATCGAGAAAGATCGATGTTAACCTGAAAAATTGATGTGAAAAAATCCAAAAAGGTTGATCGATGATTACGTTTAGGAAGCCGTTTTTGCGTTAATTAACTAAAGGTTAGTAGAATTTCCTAAAGCGTCCGCTTTCTTAAGTACACACCAGTAATTAATTGCTCTGTTCTTATCTAAAATAAAAATGTCATTAGGAAAGACATACGTTAGAAATGTCACCAGAATGTACAGTACGTACCAGTACCGTACCCAGGGCTATTGAGTGTATGCACGCTTTTCGGCCGAGTTAGGAAAGAATTCACCGGAAGCAAGAAACACCACTGAATTACGAAAAATTATGTACTAAAACTGCTTATTTCTGCAAACTTTACGCCAAAAACGGCTTTCTTAAAGGCTAATTTTTCAAAATTTCCTCCCCCTGCTGGTTGGGCAGTGGCCCAACCAGGCCTCTTAAAAATTTTAATCGCAGTGTAAAAAATCCTCTGTACAGCACTGGAATCGGAATGTACAGTACTTGTTCACTGAAATGCAATTTTTGGCCCAGCTACGCAAGTATTGGGTATGGGTATTGGGATATTGGGGGTCTCATGTTTTTAGTGTATTGGGTATTGGGTTTTTTAGTTATTGTTCGCACTGTAACTACACAGCACTGTTTTTTTTCTAACCGCAATTAATTGGTGACGTCCCTACAAATTTGATTCTTTCTTAAGTACTGAAAATCGGCTTTCTGTGGATTATCGATCTTCCCGATTGCTGTGAAAAAACGACGAATTCGGCGAAAGTGTTTCAATCGATTTCGAGTAAAGCAGACTTCAGGCTTTCGAATGATACAAGAATTAGCGCTCTGTTTGCCGTTAACCCCTCAAATGGTGTTGGAGTTTCTACAACCCTTAATTTTTGGCATATCAGTCTTTTATTATTCACCTTTTGCGATCATGCTTTTCTGCATAATTTAGCTGTACTACGGATATTCACATATGTTTAGTATATTTTAAACAATCAGATTGTTGGTTGTATCGTCGTAACTTGTGCCATACAAAATCTGCTTCAGTTCGAACGTGCGACCAAATGCTGAACTGAACACATTGCGCCGCTCATCCAGGCGCTTGTTTTAAAACCGCATTTCTCTAATTTTTCATGAAATCAAATACGGTTTTTTGCGTAAATTGTCCTATCATCCGGTCATGCCTGTCGGCCGTTTTAGCGTAATTTCGTAGTCGCAGCGTGAATTATTAAAAATGGTTGCCCATACCTGTTAGAAGGTTTAGGCCGAAGTAAAAAATTGTTCATAATATTATTTTCTTTCTCTAAAACATCCTCATCGTCCGACGGATGCTGAGGGTTGGCCAGACAAGTACGCAATAAGAACATGTTTACTTCTCTAAAGTGTTCGTTGCTAGGCAATCTCTTTTTAAATTGTCACTGTAGGTACCAATTATGCAGCTATATTTTTGGATTGCCTGGTTTAGCCTGTGCTTATGTGACGCACGCAAAATAGCTGCAAGGGGTCTGGCCTAAGTCACAGCCTAATTGAATGAAAGGTGAAAAAGTAAGGCATGTGCAATGGCGTAGCTGGGAATCGAACCCAGCACCTTTGGATTGCCGGTCCAGTGCTCTAACCACTAAGCTACACGCCGATGCCAGACAAACACCTTTAACTCAGAATTTGAGAAAGTCTGGCAGACCCCCTGTTGCATGTTTGTTTGTTTGTTTATGTATGGTCTACCTACCCTCAGTTTGCAATATCTTGGGTACATTATCGGTAGTGTAAAGGATAAATTGTTGACTGTAAATTAAACGCATTTAAATCGGCCACGCACTGCGCCGCTCAAAAACCATTCTGACTGACATTTAGAAAATGAACGGAAGTTTTATAGCTCCGTCGCGCGCGGCTAAATCCACATCTCTACATTATTGTCCGAGTCAAATACTGTTGGTCGGTAGTACTGAACTCGTTCGCAAATGGCGGCTATCTTTAAATTGGGTCTCATTTCTAGCGGTCCCTTCTCAAAAAGCTGCAACCTAAGCCAGCTCAAATTCGGCTCAATCTCACAGTCTCCGGCATGTAATGTGGAACATTTTTCTATTCCGATTTTGGCACAAGCCCTTTTGTTGCTCAGAGTGCCTGTCGAATATCATCTATTTTCGTGGGCTAATTGGCACCAGGGTCTGGACATGGTAGCTAACGGAACCCTCGACCTAATGGCAGAACATATGACCGAGACTAAAAAGCGATATCATCTATTCCAATTCACCAGTCCTATATTCACTAGCGAGCTGGTATTTCTGTCGAAGGCTCGTAAACCCTCCTTTTTCACTAACAGAAATCTAGCCTCCCAAGTTTTTGATCAATCTTTGTGGCTCGGTATACTTGTCTATTGGGTGGGAATGAAGGTTCTGGTCAGAATACTGAGGCGTTTTGGAGCATCAGCTCAAACTAGATTTGTTTTGCTACTCACTGCCCTATTTTTACTGCTTTTTGCCGGTCTTTTTAAGTGTAAATTGCTGGATCATTTACTTCAGCTGAGGCGTTCTAGAATTTTCACAGACCCCCAACAGTTGATTGAACTGGTTGAGAAGAAAGATGTTACCATCACTGTCAATAGTCAGGGTCACTGGCTGCACGATGAAGTAGAAACCAGTCCTAATTCCTTTTTCAAACAACTTCGTAGAGCCACTCAGCTTAACCCGCTTAAAATACGACCGGATTTCGTGCAGAATCTGAGAAAAAACTCTTACGTCATGCCTATGCTTAGAAACGATGCCATTTTGTTGTATTTAGATTCGGAATTTTTAAAAATCAACCACTGTGACGTTGAGATGATAGGTGGCAGAGAATTGCCGATTTATAGAGTTAGTTACGGCCTAACTAACGGTTCAAAATGGCTGAAACCTCTAAATAAGGCTTTACTGCAACTACAACTTTTTGGTGACAATGTGCTAAGAAAAGTTGAGCAGCGAACTGTGGATAAAATAAACAAAGCACCATCTGATTGTCACAAAGCCCGTCAGGGCGATCCCATAGAATTGGTACAAATTTCTGGACCCCTAAATAACTTTTTGACTGGTTGCTTCTTGGCCATATTGATTCTGGTTACTGAAAAAATTGTCAGCACGATTAGAAAAGAGAAGTTGATTTCCAAGGAAGTGACTAGAGTGAGATTTGAACGAAAACCTACGTGTAGAAATCTTCTGACAGAGTTGGAAAATGAAGTACACTGGAGATGAATAGAAACGGCCGCAGACATTTTGAACTGGATTAACTTTACTAGACAGCGCTATGCTATACGACAATAAATAAATAAATAAATTATCCTTTTCAAATGTGAACAACCGTTAGAAGTTGGCTAATTCTGAACAATCGTTCACATTTCAGAACAAGCTTACAGCTTGCGTTTCCAGACTATGAAAGCGAAAGCGGCAGCAGAAAATATCAAAACGCTCAACACAACGACTGCAAAGCCCAACCCAGCTCCTCCAACACAGTAGTCTTCAGACCTTTGCACTTTCCTTTGGTGCAAAAGATCCACAGGGATATCTTCTTCCTTCAAATCCAGGTCAGCCACCATCAAACCTGCCTTGTTACTGACATCAACGATAGCTACCGCCTGCCGCAGGATTCCCTGAGCAGACCGTTTGCGTCGGAGACTGGGACAGCTGGGTCGGTCGCACTCTTGCCCAGGCTCCTTGACAGTGATTCTGATCTGGCAGTTGAAGTAGAGGTTGGCGCGGTCTGCGTACTTGAACACATGGGCCTCCACTCCTCCCATCAGGTCGGTGGGGTACTCCAGGTTGCCCATCAGGTACTTGTCCAGGGCACAGCCATCCTGGTTCAGCAACTGGATCACGTCTCCGGTGCCATCGTCCACTTTGCAGTCATAGACCACCATGCAGAAGGTGTCAGCTGAAGAATGAATCGATAAATCGATATTACTATACGCCTTACTCACTGGTGTCAGTGTCGCAGGTCCATTTGTGGTAGACGTTTTGTCCAATGATTGTGAACTTGACTGGATCACCAGTGGGGCCTCCATCCAGAATGTCATACCGACACACAGGCATGGGTACTTGGATTGTTTGCAGTTCAGTGGTGAGCATACTGTAACAGGAAGCTGATTGGCTGATCTGAGTGCTCAGCGCTGATTGGTTACCTGACTTCCAGTTCCTGACTGACAGTCTTGTCAGCCTCCATGTAGAAGCACTGGATCCGGATGGCTCGGTCGATCTTGGTCAGAAAGGTTGGGTGAAAGCTGATGATGACGGTGACCCAGGCAAAAATGCCTCTAGGATTGGCCGATCTTTCCCGGTTAACTCCGCATGAGTCAAATCCGACTTCAATTATGGGAGTTCGACCAGTTTCCCCTCCCCCTAATCCTTCTGCTTTGCAATTTTCGTCATTAAAATGGTTCTTTACATAGACCTTGCCGTTGAAAGCTTTCTGAGTACTGAAGATCACCCTTATGGAGCGCGGACCACACATGACGTCAGGGTCGCCATCCAGTCCATTATCGATCGGTATAGCTTGAATTGGCGCCAAGAAGTAGGCCAGTGCCGCTAGTACAAGACGCATGTTGAAATGGTTTACAGGAGATTAGAACAAACGAAGAGTGAAACCTCCGGTAAACAAGTGGTGTATTTTGGTTGAGGTCTAAGAATTTATTGCTCGAATTAGGGTCATGTACAGACACCGAAAACACGGTTAAATCTGTCCGATCTTGTTCGCAGGTGTAAAATCTGTTCTTGGCCGCGACCTCTAAACCACTTTCTCTTGCGTGGCCGAGTCGAAAAACCCTTTCTTAAACTCGAAAATGAATGCGCTCAGAAATCGATTCCAGGCCTCCGATTCCGCCAGTTCTGCCAAGAGAAAAACTTTGAACTTTCTCAGAAGCTCGTTGGAAGGCTTCACGCCGGCCGCTGCATGCGCCGTGCCCAAGGCGTTGATTAGACTTCTGGGTAAGTCATATGGGTCCTGGCCCGATTCCTGCACGATTTGATCGAATAAACGGTAGGCCGACCGGCTAAGCTGGATTTGACGCTCCTGGCACATCTCCCAACCCAACATCTCCGCCGAAAGATGGTTGAATAAACGCTCGAAGAGAACTTGACGCTGCTGTGGATTGTTGGCATTCCAGTCACGACAGACTTTCTCAACATCTGATTTAACCAGAGCTCCTGCAGGTCGGTCTGTGTTTCTGCTTGTGCGGGGCTAAAGCTTAACCCACTAACATACAGAACAGAATTCCTAAAGTTTTGAAGGCTAATCTCTGAATCAAAACTTTACCTCGCCTTCTAACTCCTGGATAGTACGGCACTGATTCTTTGTGTTCGCAAATCCAATAAAGAAATTTGTGTTCATCTGGAACTCTTAGTGACACTGAGCAATCTCATAACGCAAATGTTGAAGTCATAAGACAGTCACTTAATGCTGTTTATGGTACTGGCACCATATAAGGTGCCGGCCGCTACCAATTGCCTCTAGAAAGCCAAATTAGGTTCCGGAACCCTATTTAGAGTTTTAGAAATCCAAAATTACCGTTTATAAGTCTTGAAATCTTGAATTTTAGCAGTTTTTAAGCCAAAATAAGGTTTCAGAAAACCTCCCAAATTTCGCCGAAAATCGGGCTTGGGGTTAAACTCCCAAACCAAAACCCCAAATACAGTACATGTATGTGTGTGTACCATAAACGGCGTTAAGTGCGGGGCTCAGTATTTTCATAGTCTCTCTATGTAGAGGGCCCACTCACCGTGGTTTCCAAAAGCGCCATGTCCTGGAGGCTGAGCGTAGACATTTCATTGAGGGTGTTGCGCAGTCGAGGCTCCGATTTGCGCAGTCGTTGCCGCCAGACAGCGTAGATGGCGAAGTTGGTGGCACTGTTGAAGACCACCATGAAGTTGGCAGCATCGATCAAGTTCTGCGCCAATGACTTGCCGATCGCGTTGACGAGAAAGGCGCAAGTGGTCGGTAGAAGGTAACAGATGAGAAATTTGGTCAGCAGCATGAACACCAAGCAGCTGGTTGTTCGCAGTGCCTAGACAGTACAGTCTTGGAAATATACAACTTTCCGATCCGATCCGATTTGCGGGGGGCTTTACGGCCTACGATCAGACTCGAGGTCCATTTCGCAACCCCCGTGATTCGTCATCTTGGACGCTGCCCTTCTTTCACTGCCAGCCACTCCCAGCCATGCTGCTGGGTGCCGGTCACCAGGAGGGCGGCCGGCGTGTTGATGCCATGATTCTGACAGCTCCGGACGGCCAGAGGGCTCCCGGCATAGTTGGTTTCTTAGACAGCTTCTGACATCGTAGATCTTCTTCTCCAGGGCAGCATGCTTTATGGAGCGGCTTCGGAGCACCGGCAGATCCAGTCGGTTCCCACTTTACCTACTAGCTGTCATCAGATTTCGGTGGCCTGGGTGGAGCTTTGAGTCGACGACCAACTCTTTGCGGCAAGAAACTTGCCTTGTGAGCAGGGATGTGAGGTGTGTTTTTACCGGTGTTTTTCCCGTTTTTTTTCGAAAAACAAAAACTGTTTTTCCTATGTGTCGGAAAACATAAATCGCGGAAAAAAACTCAAGCTAAAAATAGCTAATTTGTGTCACTTTTCAGTTAAAAAATGGGCTTTTAAGATGTATAATAGGCTAGACTGACTAAAGACTGTTAGAAAAAATAACAGAAAATACCAAATTTGGCAATCTTAAAACAAAGAGGCAAACTGCTGTAAAAAATTTGCATATAGCGTTTATGATGGAGCCTGTCAAGGACTGTTTCATGCCTGTTTCGTGATTTATGTAACACGTGTATTTCTGTTCTGAAAAGACTCAGAAGGTGCTAGACAGCGTTAGGAATCATTTTCAATGTCGGACACAGTACTAAGTTTAGTTCGGGGGGGGGGGGGTATCAGTCAAAAACGTCGTCGGGAGGGGGATGGGGGTGCAAAATTTTGAATTTTTGACCGTCGTAGTTTATGGACGGCCCCTTATTCCGCGGGACTTCGTAATCAAACGGATTCACCACCTTACCATGCGATTGTCACCCACATGCACCAACCTTAAGAGAGGCGTGGACAGAGCTGTCAGACGAACTTCGACTGATCGTATTGAACAGGTTCTTCCGTCGCAGCAATTTCAGCATGGACAGGGAGACAGCCAGAATGAGCAAGAACGGTCCGAAGGTGACCAAGAGGAAGTAGAGAATGGTTCTGTAGATGGTGAAGTAGAGGCTGCTGCCCAACAGACCGGCCCCTATCATCGTCTCCGTTCGGTGGGTGCGGTTGTTGAAGCATGGCTCCAGCACAAATTCAGTGTAGGTTGGCGAGCAGTACAGCAGAGCGCAAACCGCAACTGCCACGTTCAGCAGTTTGGCCTTTCGGTTTGAGTCGCCATCTCAAACGCTTATCAGTCTTATAGCAGTCAGGCACTTAACGCCGTTTATGCTACTGACACCATTTATGGATGGTATCGGAACCATGATGTTTTTACCGGCACCATACATTTTACCGGTGCCATGTATGGTACCCCAGCTTGGCACTGATACCTGTAGTGGTACCACTCTCTTCAGATTAGGGAGTCCCCCTTAGTCCATTTTCGTTCCATCTATGGTACTGGAACGCATGGCCATGGGTAGGGCTGGCCTGGTACCATCACCATCATCATACAGTATATGCTATCACCACAGTCCTCGAACGTATATACCATATATGGAGCCACTAGCCTGTGCATCTATACCACATATGGACTGGCACCATGTTGTATGGAGTCGTCAGTACCATAAACGGCGTTAAATGCCTGACTGTGCAAAGCCTTTCAATCATACAGTGTTGATTTGAATGTCACAGCGAGGCACTTTAAACAAGGTATCGGTAAATGCGGTGAGGGTGCCATATACGGCGTTTAACATGCCTGACTGTGTTTAACATTTCTGAAGGCTCTAACCTGTAAAGCGATGAGCGATCGGGTCTCTGATAGCCCTAAACCGCAGTATAGCGATTATGACCACCGTCCAGGTGGAGCCGGTAATGGCTGTACAGAGCGGTCCGTTGAAGTGACGTGTTAGAAAAGCACTGGCGCCTTGAAAGTTCTGTCCGGCTAGTGCAACACTGAGTGACTGGAACCCGTAGAAACCCATTGAACATAGCAATACGGCGCTGTCCCATAGTGTTAGTGCAACCAGATAGCAAAAAAATGTCTGAAACGTGGCTGAATGTACAGGTTGTACAAAAAACGGAATTCATTTACAACTTTAGCTTGAGCAGCCCGATCCTTTAGCGCTCACCTCATTTGAAAGGGCGCGCAATGGCCGTTCGATTGATGGGTGGCCAGCCAAAAAGAAACCACTGAGTCGGGTACTGTAAGAGTTTAAAGTCAGGGTGTTGAGCAAAGTGATGTTTTCTCCAGTTTTTTCAGTTTTTATGTTGTTATCATTGCTTTTGCCTCCAACCCGACCCGACTTAGACCAGACGCCCAGGTCGGGGACGCGCCCCAAGACGGTTTTTCCCTTTTTCTGACCACCTTTCGCTTTTCTGGCAGGCAAGTAATTTTTTGAGCAAATTTTTGCGATTTTTTGCAATTTCAGCTCAATTTAGCGATTTTGACGATTTTTAGTAAAAAAATTGCGATTTTTTGCGATTTTTTAGGTTCTTCAGTAACCAGCCTCCTCCCAAAATTTAGGCTCAGCCCCCCCCCCCGGCTGGCGCCAGACCCCCAACCCCGCCTCCTTCCGCGGATGACCTGTTACATGTATGTCTCTTACAGTACCCGACGCAGTGATATATTTTTGGTGGGTCAATCGATCGGCCATTCCGCGCTCTTCTCCTTCAAATGAGGTAAAGAGCTAGAGGATCCGTCTGCTCAAACTAAAGCTGTAGGTAAATTCAGTTATTTTATTGAACAACCTGTATAAATATGAATCTTCTTGTTGCAAATAGATAGTCGATGACATACAGCGCAACGCAGACCACCGGGGGAGGGAGCTTATGAGGGCAAGTAGGTAAATGGGAACAGACTGGATCTGCCTAAGAACCAAAAGCCACTTACATTGGAGGAAACTAAAACAAGATCACAATGTCACCTGCACTCGTTCGCACAAGAAACAGTTTGCAAAATGGGCCTAAAGATACCGGTACCGTACAGGGCCCCTTTGCTTGGCTGATTTCAACAGCATACCAAGGGGTAGGATAGGTACATCCCATTATGGTGGCGGTGCATAAGGCCTGCACTTCGGTCCTCTGTCTGATAGTATACTAATTATCTATAAAACGAAACCATGTACTGGATGCACTCTGTTGGTAGTTGTTACGAGTGAATAGAGACCATAGGTATTGCCAAGAAATCCGGCCAGAACGCAAAGTGCTGTCAGCGGTCCGTTGAAAAGGGTAGAAAGACTAATCGAGCCTTCGAAATACGCAGGACACATGAGAGTTGGGGTGAGATCGTCGGTCCTTCCAGCAGTCATAACGATGACGACTTGCAAAGAAAATTCAGCTGCAAAGTTTTATTACTGCAGGGAAAACATCGCAATTTTAGGATTCTTCTCCGAAAAAATATGTGCCAGTTAGGGTTGGGCAACTGGCCCTCGCAGGGCTACTACTGTATAAACAGCATACAGTATGTAGCTAACGAATCCTACATAAAATCTTTCCCATCTTTTGGAAACTGACAAATGAGGAGTTGAAGACGCTTCAAAAAACGAAGCGAAAACAGACAAAGACCTTTGCTTTTTACGTCTGGGAAATATAACGAAGCTATTTACCCCGTCAACAAGAAATCTCTGCAAATACTAGACGCTAATTGATGCGTTCTTCTGGGCTGGGCTCGATCCGATGCGGCGGGGGGCCGAACGATCAGACCACCACGGTCCATTTCGCGACCCATGATATCGTCATCTCGGACGCTGTGCCTTTCTCTCACTGCCAAGCCACTGCTAGCGATGCTGTTGGTGTTGGGTGCCAGTCACTAAGAGAGTGCCTGGCGTGGCGACATCATGGTGCTATCAGCTCCAACGGCCGCCCGGCCAGTAGCACTAAACCGGTATATGTAGTATTGCTGGTTTCTCAGACAGCCCCTGACGTCTTTCATCTTCTTTTCCTCCAACACAAGCATGATTTCGGGAGCGGCTTTCGGCCAGTCGGTTCCCATTTACCTACTGGCTGTAACCAGCTTTCGGTGGCCTGGGTGGGGCTTTGTGCCGACGACCAACTCTTTGCGGCAAGAAACTTGCCGCGCCGTGAGGATGAACGCACGACGTCGCGCACAGTGGCTTTGCGGCTTAAACCACTACACCAACTATGCCGGCTCTTCTGGGCTCAGTTTTGCCTGTATACCTACACAGTACAACTGCAATACAATTCAGTTCTATTCAACAAAGTGAATTCAATATGAATGAACAACATAGAAAATTTACTATGATTTAGTTGAGGTTGTTACAAACAAACAACTACAGGGTCCGCCAAAAAAAACAACCCAGCAGATTTTTTCCTGTAGCAACCTTAAATTTAAACGATTTGAATGAATGTTTTTTTAATGAAAGACAAATTAATTATTAAAATACTCTGCTTGGTTCCTGAGATATGTATTTGCCATCAAATTTGAAACAATGATTTTGGTAATGAAGAAGCAGTGATTAAAACAACCCAGGAGACTTTTTGCTCTAGCAACCGTAAATCTCAACCGATTCGAATGAATCCTTTTTCAAATGATAGCATACATGTCGTTGGCGGGGGTAAAGGGGGGACGGCCCCCAAGCCAGATTTTTCGGCAAAAGTCCCCCCAGCGGATTTTTGGGAAACCTGAATGAAAACCCACTTTTGGATTCCAAACTAAAGAAAATTTCAGCCCAGACAATATATTCTGCAGCACAAAATTGGGTTTTCGCCTACTCTGGAACCCAAAACAGGGTTTTCGTAAGGCTTACAAACCCTAAATTGGGTTTTTAGGTTACTTTTAAACCCTGATTAGGGTTTTTAGGCTACTTTGAAACCCTACAGGGTTTTTAGGTTACTTTTAAACCCTGATTAGGGTTTTCAGGTTACTCTAGAAGCCCTAAACAGGGTTTTCAGGTTACTTTTGAAGCCCTGATTAGGGTTTCAGGTTACTTTGCATTAAAATCACTAAATAGGGTTTTTTCTAATCTTATAACTAAAACAGGTTTTGCGCCTGCTTTAGAATCGAAATTAGGGTTCTAGGGACTATTTTTTAGTAAAAAAACGCATTTCAATCTGAATTTTATCGCTGAAACTCATATTCAATATGCTGTTTGAGTGCAAAACAGCTTTTTATTGCATCCGTTGCTCCAATGTTGGGTTTTAAAGGCATTTTCTTCAATCGGAACAGGGTTTTAAAGCATTTTTAATGCAAAAACAGGGTTTTTAACGCTTTTTCGGTCCAAATAGGGTTTTAAAGCCAGTTTTGGCACCAGAATCCCTACAAAAAGGTCGACAAAACCCACTTTTTACGCCAAGAAAAGGTCGACAAAACCCACCTTTGGACCCCAAAAAAGGTCACAAAACTCTATTTGGGATTTGAAAAAGGTCACCCCACGGAAAAAGCCAGCGACATGTATGAATGAAAGATAGATACATCCTTTAAAAAATGGAGAAAATTGTATCAAGATGCTCTGCTTAGTTCCTGAGATACTTACGCTCAAAAGCAAAACAGACTTTGGTAGTGAAAAGAGCGATTCCATCGTAGGGATGGGCACGAAAATTTATTTTCGTACTAGTACGAATACGAATTAGGCATTTTGATTTTCGTATCGACTAACGAATACGAAAATTAAAATGGGCAAATATTGATTTAACGAATACGAAATTCAAACAGATTTAATTTTCGTGCCCATCCCT
The DNA here is from genome assembly GCA_030248155.1 of Sabatieria punctata. Lineage (NCBI taxonomy): Eukaryota > Metazoa > Nematoda > Chromadorea > Araeolaimida > Comesomatidae > Sabatieria > Sabatieria punctata. Next base: position 2,141 of record JASANB010000773.1, on the reverse strand, counting down.
ATTCCGTTGCACTTTATAATAAAGCAGGTTCCTACTGCTGGGGCTAATGAGACTTTACTAGTGAAGTAACGACCGTGTGCGTCACCAGTAAAGCCTCGTAATAATTAGGCTTAGCTGTAGGAATCTGTTTTATTATGAAGTGCAACGGAATGATAAAAATCGCTGCTGTCACTACCAAAATATTTGATTTTACTTTGAGGGCAAGTTTCGCTGGAACCAAGCAGAGTATCTTATTGAAAATTGCACCAATCTGTTAATACTTTAAAGATTCATTCAAATCGGTTGAGATTTGGGGCTGCCACAGTAAAAAGTGTGCTGGGTCGTTGCTTTTGGATGACCCTGCCCTGTCGATGTTCACGTAAAATTAATACTGTATTACGGTACTAACAAAACCATGATATCTAAAGATCAGTTACTTTATTTTTTTGTAATCCAGGTTTCAATCTTCGAAGAACGTAGTGCAAAAATCCCTTAAGATTGAGTTGAATTTTTGCAAGATGGTTAGAGTAATTTATTTAGTGTTTCTAGGCAAAACACGCACTACAGCAGTGTCGTTCCCAATCAACTTGCCGACACACTTTCTAACATCAGAACTCATAACCAAAACGAGAAAAGGACCAGTGATAAAGTTAGACATGGCCGCAAAAATATAGACAGTCAGATAGACCTCAACTGAGATATATTCCATGACCGACGGCACGAAATAATGGATCAGTAAACCAACGTCGATTAGCACAAATGAGCCGCTTAATAGAGCCCCCTGCAAGGCTAATTTCACCTCGGTGCCATTGCTTTGATTGGCTAAAAATAATGTAGCAGAAACTGCAGAAGCAAAATGCACAATATTTTTTAAGAAATTCAAAATCCATATCACGTCGTTGGCTCAGTGATTTGGATCTGTGTCGTCACGACGGCCTCGGCATCGGTGAGGGCAGTTGTTTGTGGATTCGAAACCGGTTGAAGCGACTGGAAATAGTCAACACGCAAGCCCAACCCTGGTCCATCGAACGCCGCTGGTATATACACTCATACACTCAAAAATGATGTGAATCGGTCATAAAGTGACTTGGATAGCGGTAGAGGAAGGAAAATATTCGTAGAAAGCGATGCGCTGTAAACCTACATACCAAAAATACTACGGGTGTCCCAAAAGTGATAGCATTTCTTTTTGCTGTCATTTCCGCAAATTTTGACCAAATTGGCTGAAATTTGAAACTTAGGTGCTAAAATTGGGGAGATTTTGTGTCTTCAAATTTGGTGGACCACGCAGAACAGAAAAATTGATCATTAGCATATTCCATTTTCTCAAGACCATAGTCATTTTAATGCATAAAGTGTAAAATGAGCTCAGAAGAGCTTATTTTAACCTATTTTAGCGAAAAATATGCGTAAAACCCTTGATTTTTAGTAAAAAATCGGAGTTGTTGGCTTACCATCGATTTCCTCAACCCCCCATCAGCCACTGGCACTTCCCCGCCTCTCAGGCCCCTACGCTACTTAAAAATTTGGTCAAAATTTCAAAAGAAATGTTAGGCCCATGTCTGCTCGGAACTTGAACCTATTTTATTTTCAGCGCCAGACTTGAAGCTGTTGTGTTTCACTGATTGCAGACAAAAGATTCTAATTTGCGGAAATTTGTGCAAAATTTGTTAAATTTTCGGTTGGATTGTACAAAAATGTGACTACTGCAAGACGCGACTGTTAATTACAAATTACAAATTTACGGTCCGTTCAAAAAGTTGCCTGAAAAAGTTCAAAAGTTGTTGTTTTCGTACTCGAACAGTACCGCCCCACACCGCAATTACTGATGATGTAGATTTGCGCCTGTGCTTTAGTTTCAGACTCAGGTTTAGAATCAGGATTTAATTTAAGCATTAGTTCAAAGCACTAACTTAGCATTAGACCTATGGTTAGACTTAAGTTAAACAGATCAGCCGCCCTACCAAGGGGCAAGTGGCAAGTATGATCTACCAGAGGCATCGTCGTTGCGTCAATTAGCCTTTACTTGCATCCCGGTCGGATCGTAAATTGCCATGCTACCGTATCTACTCAATGAAGTCGTCAAGTTCGTAAACGATTTAAACGAACAAGGCTTCCGATAGATTCCGTTGGTATATGAAAGCGGGAAATTTCACCAGTTT